>CAUDMG010003899.1:360000-480000 GCA_958450375.1 Homarus gammarus
GTGGTGTAGTAATTCCCTCACAGATGGTGTTACGAGGGGCCTGATGATGTAGTAGTTACCTCACAGATGGTGTTATGAGGGGCACCACATGGCGTAGTAATTCCCTCACAGATGGTGTTATGAGGGGCATCACGTGGTGTAGTAATTCCCTCACAGATGGTGTTATGAGGAACTTCACATGATGCTGTAGCAACTCATTCACTATGTGGTGTCGTAGCATCATGGGGACACCACGTGGTCAGTTGTCACAGGACTTCACTCACTCAAGTGGGTGAGGTGTGGTCCCAGGCTTCTCTATCGTGGAGTCTCGGGGGAATTATCACTGGGTACCTGGGACCTCACTGTGTGAAGGTTAGCTTGGGTAAGACTCAACTGCCGAGTTGTTTTTCACTGACTTAAGCACTGTTCACCACTGATTCCATTCAACACTGGTTCCATTCCTTTCCCAAATGAAATAGTAAATTCTGGCGAGAACTTGTTAATATTCCGGTGGGGAGGAGGGTTCAGGGGAGGGAGTTGGTATGGGCCAACATAACAGTTGACGTGGCTGCTGCTGAGCAGCGCCAGGTGCGTCTGACCCGTCTTGACCCGTCGGTGGTCATGTCGCGCGCGCGCGCGCGCGCGGTGTGTGTGTGTGTGTGTGTGTCCCACCCCCTTCCATTACTTTTGGTCCGAACACACTCCAGGTTGTAGATTCCACGAAGCTCCTCGGCGTCACCATAGACAACAAACTAAATTGGAAACCACACGTCAGTGAAGTTGTCAAATCCTCCAGTTTCCGTCTCCACCTCCTCCGCCGACTCAAGTCCCTCGGAGTTCCTGCACCTGAGCTCCTCAGTGTTTACTCAACATTCATACTTCCCAAGCTCACCTATGCCTCCCCCACCTGGTCTTCCTCCCTAAATGCCACACAACGTAAACACCTAGAAAAAATGCAAAAGAGGGCATGCAAGATTATTCTCTCCCCTTCCTACTCCACATATCAAGAAGCGCTCAACACACTGAACCTTTCGACTCTCACTGACCATCACCACGACCTCATCTGCAAATTTGGTAAGAAGCTTCTGCACCATCCTCGACACCGGCTCCTACTACCACCTGAGATGCCTAGACTGAGAATTGCTGTTCGACAGCACAACCGCATCCAGCCCATACGTGCACGAACTGATCGCTATAAGAACAGCCCAGTCCCACCCATTGTAAAAATTATCAATAACTTGTAATAAATCAGTGTATTCACTCCCAGTAAACACTGCTCCTTACACTGTCACTATGTTGAAATGAACTGTAGTTTGAGCTTTTCCCCATCTAGTTATTATATGTCTCATTTGTATCACTTATGTTACTTGTATATTATTTGTAATTCGTAACCCATTCCCCAAATATGTAACTGTATATTTTCAGCCTTCTGGCTGCCAAGCTCTTTCAATAAACCGTTAATTATTATTATTATTATTATTATTATTATTATTATTATTATTACACACACACACACACACACAAAGGCTTTTGTTAAACCACCAATGTATGTAATAAGTCATTTATGTCCAATGTATATTTTCAGCCTTCGGGTTGCAGAACTTTTTCAATAAACCGTTAATTATTATAATTATTATTATTATTATTATTATTATTATTATTATTATTACACACACACACACACACACACACTTTAGTCTACCATAAACATCTACAATATAATCCGTTTTCTATCATTCCTCTCAGACTTGGTATCACAGAAAACGTATCAACTTTACCTCGGGTACTGTGGTGACTGGAGTCTTTTTCACACATGTCCCTATTTTTATTATTCACCCTTGTATAAACTTGAACTAAATACTATCGCTACTATATAAGTTACAGTAACGATAATATATATTTAATAAACTTTTTGTTGATATTTAGCGATTAATAATAATTCTTCTTTGAACAATTATATTCTCTTCAGGACGCCATGTTTGTTTTGACTAATCCATATTTACTATCCCGAAGAAAAGTTAATAGAAGAAAAATGAAGGAGGGAGAAGAGGATGAGGAGGGGAGGATAAGGAGGGGAGAAGAGGATAAGGAGGGGAGAAGAGGATGAGGAGGGGAGATCATGAGGAGGAGAAGAGGAAAAGGAGAAGAGGATCATGAGGAGGAGGAGCGGGGGAATGAAAGAGGAAAAGGAAAAGAAAGAAGAAAGAAATTATATATGTGAACATTTTATTTTCCTTTAAATATATCAAATGGAAATAAACATTGCATAGGTAATACTTGTTTTTAATGCCATAATATCCTGACCCCTGGGATCTGTAATATCCTGACCCCTGGGATCTGTAATATCCTGACCTCTGGGATCTGTAATATCCTGACCTCTGGGATCTGTAATATCCTGACCCCTGGGATCTGTAATATCCTGACCCCTGGGATCTGTAATATCCTGACCCCTGGGATCTGTAATATCCTGACCCCTGGGACCTGTAATATCCTGACCCCTGGGATCTGTCAGACACATCCTTTGTGACCTCTACTCCTGTAACTTTTATCCTTTTGCGCTACCGCTCACAGGATGAGTATGGGAGCACAATAAACTAGCCGCTGTATGTGGCAAAATTTAAAAAGCGTATCCCCGCCATCTTGACTACACACCACACTACTACACACCACACACACACACACACACACACACCACACCACACACACACACACACACACACACACCACACACACACACCACCCCCCCCCATGTTATAAAATAGACGATACAGTTACAAGTGAATCAGATACCATTAACAGAAAAAAATTATATACAGAAAATATCAAGATAATAAAATATACGATATATTTCTAACATTACTTGCATATTTCTGTTCTGGATTTCACACGAGTTAAAGGAAGGATTTACTCTATATGTCACTGATGGAAAAGTATATGTCGTTATTTACTCCAACTGCCTGGACGATTTAATTGAATTTTACGATGAAATAGAATCAGTGATTTTTTTCCTTTCCTCAATTAACTCGAATCTCTCTCTCTCTCTCTCTCTCTCTCTCTCTCTCTCTTTCAAACTTACAACACAAGTCCCTCGCTGCTCAGGTATCCCGCAAGCTTTACTGACTCAGAAATTCAGTATAATTTACGTTCAATAAAATACAGTTTCAGTGAATTCCGTGAAAAAACAAGAAATCGTAAAAATATGTTGTGTTATCTTAGTATCTAGACTCGGTAAACTAACTTATTTTATTTTACTTATAAATTCTGTTGACTGTATACACTCACTCAGTCAACTGTGTAATTATTGGTAAAGTGTAGACTCAGTTAATTATAATAGGTTCAGTCAAAGCTTGATTCATCAGTCAACTGTGTAAACTTACTAGTAGGGTATATTCAGCCTTGACAACTACTAGAGGGTATAGCAGCTGTGTAGACTACTAGAAAGGGTATACTCAGCTGTGTAGAGTACTAGAAAGGGTATACTCAGCTGTGTAGACTACTAGAAAGGGTATACTCAGCTGTGTAGACTACTAGAAAGGGTATACTCAGCTGTGTAGACTACTAGAAAGGGTATACTCAGCTGTGTAGACTACTAGAAAGGGTATACTCAGCTGTGTAGACTACTAGAAAGGGTATACTCAGCTGTGTAGACTACTAGAAAGGGTATACTCAGCTGTGTAGACTACTAGAAAGGGTATACTCAGCTGTGTAGACTACTAGAAAGGGTATACTCAGCTGTGTAGACTACTAGAAAGGGTATACTCAGCTGTGTAGACTACTTAAGGGTATATTCAACTGTGTATACAACAAACGATGTAGTACAAAGGGTCAACACCAGAGGGGAGGAGACGCACTGATGACACAATACGAGAATGTGGCTGGCGGAGCTGACGGAGCTGACGGAGCTGACGAGGTGAGATAGGACTGACGGGGCTGACGAGGTGAGATAGAGGAATTAGGGAATACTCAACAAAATATTAAAAAAACAAGATAATAATCGGGTAATAAGGGGAGTACAAAATAGGAACATATATGATAATAGCTAAAATATAATTGGTTTTAACCTATTACAACCAATATACAACGCCATAAGAGGAAACAACTTACGTCCAACCCATTACAACGCGGTGATATAACTCGAGAGAGAAATACAAGCGATAAATAAGGATCAAAAAAGCTAATAATTGGTTCCAGCCCATTACAACAGAGCGATAAAGCAGCCAACGTCGTCTGCTGCAGCAATAAACACACATAATTGCTAACATTAAACCAATTTATGAGGAAATGGCAAAAGAGATGACCATAATCATAACAGAAGATAGTACGATCAATTTTTTTTTCGATGTATTTATAACCTTCGTGACTTATTTCGCTGGATTATAAACTCACTCACATTAAAAGGTGAATAAAACGCCAGGAAAAAGCCTTTAAATAGCTACTAAAAACAGAAGAGC
This sequence comes from Homarus gammarus, assembly GCA_958450375.1. Classification (NCBI taxonomy): domain Eukaryota; kingdom Metazoa; phylum Arthropoda; class Malacostraca; order Decapoda; family Nephropidae; genus Homarus; species Homarus gammarus. The sequence goes on from CAUDMG010003899.1 coordinate 364,431, forward strand.
ATCGGGAACAGTGGTAATGCGTTTCTCTATCACTTGTTCGACTTGGGTTCGATCCCATTTTAGGTCGGATATAGAGAGAATTATTATCGCTTCTATTTAGCCTATCTATTTATCTATCTATCACTCATACACACACACCAAACTAGTTCGTGGTTGCATGCCCTTTAAATCAAATCACTGAAAGCTAATACGAAAACCAGGAGGGAAAAACGAAAAAATCTTAAACTGAGGTAGTTTCCCCCGAGCCATCAGCCAATATTGACATTGTAAGTTAGTTACCCCAGAAAACGAAAACCAGAGAAAACGTAGGCAAATAAGAGGGGAAACTCTGGAGTGTTTAGTTGGTGAGGCGACTAGATTTCATGTCGGGTGTTTTTTTGTTTTTTTTCACACGAGCAAACTCTCCCACATACCGTTCACCTACAGGAACCTTCGCAAGTCCACCAGCCAATTCTTACCTGGAAAAGATAAATCACATATTAATACCTATTTTGAACAGATAACAAATAACAAATAACAGTTAACGATTTCCATGATTTGCAATATAAAATAAAATATGATATCCACTGCCTCAATAAACACAACAAACTAATTCTTCATTGAACTCTGTAAAAAAAAAAAGAAATCTCTCAATATCCAGGTTACCACAGATAGCTAGGGAATAGTTTATACTCCCAGGTGACAACACTGTAATACTGGGATAACAAGAGACGTATATAACTGATATCAACAATGGAGCCACCGAGGTCTACCCAGAAGTCTTCATTATACTGATATATATATTGTATATATTTGTGTAATAAAATAAATATGTATTAAAGTACAGTAACAAGAAAGTGCCGACGAATGATGAAGAGAATAAAGTAAAGTAATAACAAGAGGAAAGATGATAATGCAACGACGAATCAGTCAAATTCAATTCACCAACAAGCGTTCAATAGTGAAGTCACACCTCAACAACTACTAACCCTCACACGAGAAAGATCATTGTCAGTTAGCTCAGTAGAGGCGGGATCAGGGTTGACTCAATCAATCAGACTACCGGTCCCCATATCTGAGGGTTGACCACCACAGTCCTCCAGTCTAAACGTTTTCCAGATTTTCCATGCGTTCCAGCCTCAGTCTTCTGCCCCTGGCCATCAACTCTGCTCTTCAATACAGTCTGCCTGTGTATGTTATTGTCCCTTAACCCAAGCGAGGCCAAATCTTTCTTTCAAAACTGATGTGTACTGAGAGAGATGTGCTGGGGGAGGTGTGCTGAGGAAGGTGTGTGTTTTGAGAGGTGTGTTAAAGATGTGCTGTAGTTGTGCTGAGGAAGGTGTGTGTTTTGAGAGGTGTGTTAAAGATGTGCTGTAGGTGTGCTGAGAAAGGTGTGTGTGTTTTGAGAGGTGTGTTAGGGATGTGCTGAAGTTGTGCTGAGGGAGGTGTGTTGAAGGTGTGTGCTGAGGAAGATGTGCTAAAGATGATGTGCTGAAGGAGGTGTACTAAAGGTGTGGTAAGGGAGATGTGCTAAAGATGATGTGCTGAAAGAGGTATTACATCTACAGGTGAAGGTCAATATAGCAGTAAAATATAACACCCTTCACAGGTGTTGGCCTAGATATAACACCTGCTGAATATATTATTACCACGAGTCAACTTACAGCACTTTAATATAGAGTGGTCGTGTCTGGGTGAACTAAAATTAGACCTAACGCTTGAGCAAACACGACAGGGCAATACTACCTACCAGCCCTCCCTCTCCACACCCCTCTCCCTCCCTCTCCACACCCCTCTCCCTCCTCAAGGCACCTACGATAATATCACAGTTTCTAATTTAGTTGTATGTAAAGGTAAAGTTGAATATTTATGGTATATTTTAAAGAGAACATCTAATAAAAAATACTTAACTGCGAGTCTATAGCGATGTTGTCCACCCTAACCTAACCTAACCTAACCTAACCTAACCTAACCTTCACGTCATCAAAATAATCAAAAGGTTCAATGTATTTTTTTTTGTCTACTTCATATATTTTTTAAGACAATTTGGAAATATGAATTAAGATGTGGACAAATGCACTAGATATTTATACCTAATTTTATCATTATTATTATTGTTTGGTTAGGTTAGGTTAGATTTTTCGCCAAGTGTTGAAAAGTAGAAGAATATTTCAGTCTTTCCTTTGTGATAATAAACATTTTTGCTATACCTGGTGCAGCTCTTCCCCCTCCCCCCTCCCTCTCTCCCCCCTCTCTCGCCTATTCCCTCCCCCTCTTCCACCACCCCTCCTCCTGCACCCCGTTCGCCATTCGCACCTACCTGGCCGTTCACAACCATATATCCAGGTACTGTGTCACCGTCCACTGAGAGCAAATTAAAGACGATCTCACCCAACTGCCTCAACCCAGGGTCACACACACACACACACACACACACACACACACACACACACACACACACACACGGTTACAAAGACGTACAGTAAGTAACTTCAAGCAATAAATTATTTAAACCAACACTGAAACGATGTCGATCTGCACACCTGTGACGCCAGTAATTACGTCTAGGTCAGGTTAGGTTAGTACTACAGGTCAGGGAGTACCAGTAGTACTACAGGTCAGGGAGTACCAGTAGTACTACAGGTCAGGGGGCACAACCAGTACTACAGGTCAGGGGGTTTGTGGCAGCCATCAGTGTTAACGCGTGTAGGACAGAATTTCCCCAGGGAGGTGTTGGGGTCGTGACTGCCTCCTACACACTACCGTTAGTGGACATACTGGACACGCGCCTTCACCACCGGACATACTGGACACGCGCCTTCACCACCGGACATAATGGACACGCGCCTTCACCACCGGGCATACTGGACACGCGCCTTCACCACCGGACATACTGGACACGCGCCCCCACCACCGGACATACTGGACACGCGCCCCCACCACCGGACATACTGGACACGCGCTCTCACATACTACGACAACTAAGGACACGGCCATAGCTTTAGGACATGGGGGAGGGGGTAGGAGGTTACCATGGGTCACTTAATTCTCTGGTGGATTAGCCATGGGGGAGAGGAGGAGAGTGGGAGAGGGGAGAAGAGTGGGGGGAGGAGAGGGGAGAAGTGGAAGAGTGTGAAAGAAAAGGGGGATAGGACAGGGAAGTAGAGAGGGGAGGAGATAAACGAGAAAGAAGAACGGGGAGAGGAAGGAAGAAGAAAGTGGTGGGAGAGGTGGCGTGGAAGGGAAGAAGGACATAGTACTCAAGGGGTTAAGTTATAGTACTCAAGGGGCTAAGTCATAGTACTCAAGGGGCTAAGTCATCGTACTCAAGGGGCTAAGTCATCGTACTCAAGGGGCTAAGTCATCATACTCAAGGGGGTAAGTCATCGTACTCAAGGGGCTAAGTCATCGTACTCAAGGGGCTAAGTCATCGTACTCAAGGGGCTAAGTCATCGTACTCAAGGGCTTAAATCATCGAGTCATCGTAAAAAAAAACACACACACACACACACACACACACACACGAACCATCAGCCACTCATAGACGAAGATGTTAAGAGAAGAGACGGGGAAGAAGAACGGAATTAAGAATGCGTTAGGGTAATGGTATTGGATACTATGACAGGATTACTTGACGGTCGAACGGCGAAACTGCAGTTTATGGGGTGGGGGTGGGTGTGAGGGGGGTGAGGGGGTGGTGGGGAGTGAGGGGGTGGTAGGGGTGAGGGGGTGGTAGGGGTGAGGGGGTGGTAGGGGTGTCTTTGTAATGATGGTTTACGACCGTCATATATCTTCCTTTTCTTGTCCGTAATCATCAGTAATTTGGGAGGCGGTGAGGTGGGGGAGGGGGGGGGGGTAGGAAGGAGGTGGGGGAGGGGGGGTAGGAAGGAAGAATAGGGACGTGAGAGGTGGGGGAGGAGGGGCTAGGGGGTAGGGAGAGGTGGGGGAGGTAGGCGGTGGTGGAGGATGTCATCAGATAGAGAGCCATCATCAGGCTAGTTAGTTACCAGCTGGTCAGGTTAGGTTAGGTCAGGTTGGGTTAGGTTAGGCTGGGTTGGGTCAGGTCAGGTTAGGTTGGGTTGGGTTAGGTCAGGTCAGGTTAGGTTGGGTTAGGTCAGGTCAGGTTAGGTTGGGTTAGGTCAGGTCAGGTTAGGTTGGGTTAGGTTAGGTCAGGTCAGGTTAGGTTAGGTCAGGTCAGGTTAGGTTAGGTGTTTCAATTAAAGAGGAACTGGCCCATGCAACACCAATTCCTCGGTGGAGTCTCAATGGACTTGCTTCCATCTCTCCTTGAAGAGGCATTAGGCTGGAGGAAATAGAGAGCTGGTGACTGCTTTTGTGTGCAGACCTGTGTAACTGTCCTCAACCCATCACCATCATCATAACAACATCAACATCATCACCATCATCATAACATCATCATCAACATCATCACCATCATCATAACAACACCATCATCATCACCATCATCATAACAACATCATCATCATCACCATCATCATAACAACACCATCATCATCACCACCATCATCTAAGCATCTCTGGGCCTTCAGCAGTTGAGATAATACCAATATCAGACAACTGCTCTAAGCTATATCCTCTCATTGCTAGCAAGATGTTGTGGGGGGTCACTGACGTACACCTCTCCACCAAGTCTGTCTCAGTTACCGTCATAGTGTATAACATTTATTCATCATTGGTGTATGGAGTCACGGTGGTTTGTGTGTCATCTCCCACATCAGACTTAAGTCATACAGGTAGAACTGGCTGACGTAACTGCCTGGTAGGTGGTTAAGACACGAGGGTTCAATGATGTACACTTTCCGTTCACTTTCAGGATGTCAGTGGGGTTCTGATTACCAGGTTCTGATTACCAAGTACTGATCACCAAGTTCTGATCACCAAGTTCTGATCACCAAGTTCTGATCACCAAGTACTGATCACCAAGTTCTGATCACCAAGTCCACGATGTATATCTCTCCCCTTCCCACCCCCTCCCTCCTTCCCCTGAGCAATTTACTCAACACGGCCCTGAGGTACACTAAATCCCGCCTCAATATCCTTAATCCTGATGTGACAATCCTGCATGATTAAATCCTCCACCTGGGCAGCTGTGTGTGTGTGTGTGTGTGTGTGTGTGTGCGAGTTTGCGTGCGTGTGAGAGGTGGTGATCAAGGGGGTGCGCTCCTCGCCTCACATTACTCAGCTACAGTAATACAACTCGGCCATTCTTTTTAACATTCCGGGGAACAAGATAAATGGATTCGTTAAACTCCATCAGCAGCTTATACATTCGGGTTACCATTTACTAATCGTATTGCCGCAACTGGGTAGGGTTGGTAGGCCTGGACAAGATAAACATAAACAAATCAGCTTGATATGTGGCGCCAAATTTGAATGCTGAAGCGTGAGTGGTGGTTGTAAAGCGTTTTTTTTTTCAAGAAAGAAGGCAACTTGCTTGACTGAAACACGAGAGAACACTGAAAAGACATGATAAAAGAGCACAAAACTGTACAGTACAATCCTAACGTAACGTAGCCTAACCTAACCAACACCACCAGAACAACAACTCAAACAGTGAAATATAACATTGAAAAAAAAAAATCCAAGGTAATTACTGGCGTCGGGGTCACAGATGGCACTGGTGTAAACTATTACCACAACAATCTCACCAAACTCATTTTGCATCATCTTGGATCTTTCCTGTATAATATTTTGGTGAACTGGAAATAACATTACATTTATCTACCACAAAAAAGTGTTCTTTATTGTACTTGAGGCTACAAGAGGGTGTCTGCTGGAATGCCATGCTGGGTAATGTGTGAGATGCGCGATGGAGGGAGGAAAAATCTTAGGAGTCGATGGTAAGCATAACGGAGGTACTGTACACGACGGCGTCTTGACAATACATAAATTTCCATCGGATCTCGTTAATAGGTCATTTAAATATATTGTTTTTCATTTTAAATTACATATATTGTACTTCAGAGACTTTATCTATTCATATATAACTAGTTGGAACATCCAGGATAAGTCTGCAGGTGCTAACCCACACACGAAGACTTACCTCAAAATATTCCAATAACAATTCAGATCACTAAATAGTAACCCGACCCAAATCACGTATAATAATAAGAAACTCGGATGTTAAAAAACCCAGGCTCACTGTCTCCCTGTACCCAGCCTTCCCAGACTGTCTCCCTGTACCCAGCCTACCCAGACTGTACCCAGCCTTCCCAGACTCTCTCCCTGTACCCAGCCTACCCAGACTGTCTCCCTGTACCCAGCCTACCCAGACTGTACCCAGCCTACCCAGACTGTCTCCCTGTACCCAGCCTACCCAGACTGTCTCCCTGTACCCAGCCTACCCAGACTGTCTCCCTGTACCCAGCCTACCCAGACTGTCTCCCTGTACCCAGCCTACCCAGACTGTCTCCCTGTACCCAGCCTACCCAGACTGTCTCCCTGTACCCAGCCTACCCAGACTGTCTCCCTGTACCCAGCCTACCCAGACTGTCTCCCTGTACCCAGCCTTCCCAGACTGTCTCCCTGTACTCAGCCTACCCAGACTGTCTCCCTGTACCCAGCCTACCCAGACTGTCTCCCTGTACCCAGCCTTCCCAGACTGTCTCCCTGTACCCAGCCTACCCAGACTGTCTCCCTGTACCCAGCCTACCCAGACTGTACCCAGCCTACCCAGACTGTCTCCCTGTACTCAGCCTACCCAGACTGTCTCCCTGTACCCAGCCTACCCAGACTGTCTCCCTGTACCCAGCCTACCCAGACTGTCTCCCTGTACCCAGCCTACCCAGACTGTACCCAGCCTTCCCAGACTCTCTCCCTGTACCCAGCCTACCCAGACTGTCTCCCTGTACCCAGCCTACCCAGACTGTCTCCCTGTACCCAGCCTTCCCAGACTGTCTCCCTGTACCCAGCCTACCCAGACTGTACCCAGCCTTCCCAGACTCTCTCCCTGTACCCAGCCTACCCAGACTGTCTCCCTGTACCCAGCCTTCCCAGACTGTCTCCCTGTACCCAGCCTACCCAGACTGTCTCCCTGTACCCAGCCTACCCAGACTGTACCCAGCCTTCCCAGACTCTCTACCTGTACCCAGCCTACCCAGACTGTCTCCCTGTACCCAGCCTTCCCAGACTGTCTCCCTGTACCCAGCCTACCCAGACTGTCTCCCTGTACCCAGCCTACCCAGACTGTCTCCCTGTACCCAGCCTACCCAGACTGTCTCCCTGTACCCAGCCTACCCAGACTGTACCCAGCCTTCCCAGACTCTCTCCCTGTACCCAGCCTACCCAGACTGTCTCCCTGTACCCAGCCTACCCAGACTGTCTCCCTGTACCCAGCCTTCCCAGACTGTCTCCCTGTACTCAGCCTACCCAGACTGTCTCCCTGTACCCAGCCTACCCAGACTGTCTCCCTGTACCCAGCCTACCCAGACTGTCTCCCTGTACCCAGCCTTCCCAGACTGTCTCCCTGTACCCAGCCTACCCAGACTGTCTCCCTGTACCCAGCCTACCCAGCCTACCCAGACTGTACCCAGCCTACCCAGACTGTACCCAGCCTACCCAGACTGTACCCAGCCTACCCGCTAACACGTGCATTATACTCCTGTACGGCATTACCAGGGGAGATATTCTAAATAGTTTATGCTGGTGTCATTCATAAACAACTGAAGGAGTTAGATCATATCACAGTCATGGGCACTATAGTTCTGGTTTAAACATACATACATACATACATACATACATACATGGAAAATACTGCATTTTGAATCATGTGTACATTACTTAGTCATATCATGAACTTTTCGGTTGCCCTACCTAGACAGACATAAAGACAGCGATTAGATAGATAGATAGATAGATGATAAAGGAAAAAATGGGTGGGTGGGGGTGAAGGTCAAGGTAGGGCAAGGTTGACTGGCTACATCAATTCCACCTGACCTGGCAAAAATGTTCGATTCAACATCCTCGACCAATCAATAACCAGGAACCCCAGACCTACACACCAGACCGACCAATCACAATGTGGGTCTAGCTGTGTGACCAATTAAGGCTGGCACCGACCGTAGCCAATTTGTTGCTGGAAGAGAGCCCTCGAGTTTTTACGAAGACTGATTCAGCCTAACCCAACCCAACCCAACCCAACCCGACCCAAACCTGCCCTTCTCATATTTCTTTAGACTTGCCCCTCGACCTTACGTTCATCCACACTGAAAAATACACTTAATGATCCGCTGCAACTTGAAAGACGATTTTATTTTTATTTTTTTGGTCTCCACTGCCAGAGTTATCACCGACCCCCTCCCCCCAAAAAAACCAGAGTATTACTAAGGACGAGAGAATACCCACTGATGTTATATATAATTGTCAGATGATAAAATTGTTTCCTGACATGAACGAGAATGAGAGGTGGAACTGAAATTAAGTCTTTAGTTATAATTGAATATAATGATAGATGGAGTTACGGGTTTTAAAACGTAGGGAATAAATAGACAAGAATGATATAGAGATTAGGTTTAATTTGTGGCGGTCCAGCTATAAAAAAAAAAAAATGAATGGTGTTTTAAAAGATACATACACATACTAAAACAAAAACACTGGATCACATACAGACAAAACAAACACCTTCCAAACACACACTAAAACAGAAAAACACCAAACAAACACACGAGTAAGCTGCCTCTCTTGTATACAGCTACGTGAAAGTAAACGCTGACATCACCTCCAGCAACAACACGTACTACAGGTGAACTACATCCTCACCTGAGCATAGGATCAAGACACGTCGAACTGAGTAGCCCTTATACTAATGTGTGTCGTGTGATTACTTGAGTGAGAGAGAGAGAGAGAGAGAGAGAGAGAGAGAGAGAGAGAGAGAGAGAGAGAGAGAGAGAGGACCACAATATATCTCAGAGTAATCAAGACAGTAATTCGACAAATGGGTAAAAGTTTGGCCCAGTTTGTTTGTATACAAGTGGAGCATTAAGACCAGCTCACTCTCTCCTGCCTCATGTCCCAGTAGCCATAAGTGTACCGCACTTGTAGCCATGAGTGTACCGTACCTATAGCCATGAGTGTACCGTACCTGTAGCCATGAGTGTACCGTACCTGCAGTCATGAGTGTACCGTACCTGCAGTCATGAGTGTACCGTACCTATAGCCATGAGTGTACCGTACCTATAGCCATGAGTGTACCGTACCTGCAGCCATGAGTGTACCGTACCTGCAGCCATGAGTGTACCGTACCTGGAGCCTTGAGTGTACCGTACCTTCAACCACGAGTGTACCGTACCTTCACCATGAGTGCACCGTACCTTCAACCACGAGTGTACCGTACTGTACCTTCACCGTACCTGGAGCTGGCCAGGACCTACACCAACCTTACAACACGTAATTCCAGCGACTGGGAAAACCCACCTAGGAGGCCGTCATCCCTGGAATACCAATGACCCCCAGCGTTCCATAGATCCGTGTTCCAGGGTTCCAGTACAGGGTTCCATAAGGTGTCATTATTTTAAAGACCTTTCACTATTTTAAAGACCCGTCACTATTTAAAGACCCGTCACTATTTAAAGACCCGTCACTATTTTAAAGACCTGTCACTATTTTAAAGACCTGTCACTATTTTAAAGACCTGTCACTATTTTAAAGACCTGTCACTATTTAAAGACCAGTCACTATTTTAAGACCTGTCACTATTTAAAGACCAGTCACTATTTTAAGACCTGTCACTATTTAAGGAACTGTCACTATTTAAAGACCTGTCACTATTTAAAGACCTGTCACTAAAGACTTGTCACTAAAGACCTTCACTAAAGACCTGTGCCTATATTAAACACCACATATTTTTAACGAAACAACACACACACACACACACACACACACACGTAAACTACCAAATCACTTTAAAAATCCATTCACTATACACTTTTTTGTATCCTAAATTCCCACCAACAGTTTCATCATTTACCGAATAAGAAAAGAGAAAGAATGTAAAAAAAAAAAAAGGTAAAAAAGTAAAAAAAAAAAAGTCTTAATTGATTACACACAAAAAAATATCGCACACGTTGCAACTCTCAAAAGTGTAAATTTGTTAAAAAAAAAAATAAATCGCGTTGGGAATCCGGACCAGAGGGAGTGCAAAAAAGCGAGCTGGTCTAAACGCGCTATATATCTGCATAAAAGCTAATTTATATATACCTTTTTTTTTTTTTCTTTTTTTAATTTTCTTTTTTTTTCTTTTTTATTGAAGGTGTTAGTAAATTGACGATTGTATTCAGTTGTGGTGACGAGTGAGTGAGTGAGTGAGTGAGTGAGTGGAGAAGAAGATGAAGGAAGTAAGAAGATAATGAAAGAAGAAGACGAAGAAGAAGAAGGAAGAAATAAAGACGATAATGAAAGACGAAAGAAGAAAAAAAGAAGAAAGAAGGAAGATAATGAAAGAAGATTAACTGAAGCAAAACAAGAAAGACTAAGATAAGAGGAGATATAAGAAAGAAAAGAAGAAGAAAATGAAAGAAGGGGAGGAAGAAGAAAAGTGAAGGAAAAAGAAGAATAAGTAAAGGAAACCAAGACAAAGTTGTGTTGAAGATTAACTGACGCAAAGAAGAAAGAAAGAAGTGAGAAAGTAGAAGAAAGAGAAAAGATAGAATAGATGATTTAGAAGGAAAAAGAATGAAGAAAAGAAGAATTAAGAAGACAGAATTAAAAAATAAGAAGAAAAAAAATCAAGAATAAATTGATCTTCACTACAAAATGACCCAATGAACCAAAAAAAAATATTAATATGGCCTCAACAAAATTAAATATTATTACGAGTCATACAAAATTGATACGACTTATATACAAAGAAATAATTAATTAAAGGTCTTAAACGAATTAATTACGTATGTTTAATGTTATAAAATAATAAAATAAATAAAACCTCAGGGCACCAATATGAGAGAGAGAGAGAGAGAGAGAGAGAGAGAGAGAGAGAGAGAGAGAGAGAGATATACTTGTCTCTTTAAACTGGATTTGAGAAAAGTTAAAACTGTGGCGTGTGACACAATGGTTGGGAGTTTGGTGGTGCCGGGCGAGACCTGCATTATTAAACAGTGTTCTCGGCTACGATAAACAAGAGTGTCACGCTGTAAATACAAACACAAACACTGGCCATAATATCTCACCCCCCCCCCCCACAGTAAACAAGAGTGTCTCACAATGTAAACAAAGGCAAACAGTCTCACTACCTGATTACAATGGCCCACGATTCAGCTAAAAATAGGAGTAGTTTCAGCGTTTGTGTGTTAGGCCGTCCAGTATCAGAGAATAACGGGAGAAACTGTGTGAGAATTATCCTGCACAACGAATATGAGGACACACTTCACATGGCGGCTGGTAGATCTATGGAACAATACTGGTCTTCAAAATAGTCATGGACAAGATTATCATGTACAGTGGAATGATCCTAAACAGGTCACTGGCGCCCTTCCCTCGGCCCTCTAGTGGGTAGCCATTAGGTAAATTACGTAAATAATAGGGGGATAGGAAGTATTAAATGGACTATTATGGCAGTCGAAATTACAGTAGTTGTATATATATATTTAGAACAAACTATGATGTAAAAATAAAAATACTACTACTACTACTACTACTACTACTAATAATAATAATATAAACTTAATAGGTTCAAGAGTTTATCTTTAGACTGGCAGCAGCAAGAGTTTGATCTTCATGTCAACAAAAACCGGAAAAACTTTTTGCCCCAGTGTCGTGTTGGCCCTTGAGAGAGAGAGAGAGAGAGAGAGAGAGAGAGAGAGAGAGAGAGAGAGAGGTGTTAATATTAGGTGAGATTTAAGCCGCCATAAGAGAAGAAGTTGCCTCATTAACATAAAATGACAAAAGTTTCCATCAAGAAAAAAAAAAAAATTACGAGAGGCGATGCGTCAACCCTGAGTCAAGATCCTCAGTTCATAAGATATTTTTTTTTTCTCGGAGGTACACTTAATTGTTTCACTTAAGTTAAAAAAAAAACACACAATAAAACAAAGAAAAATGGCGTCACAAGTACACTGAGACTCTACTTTAACTCCATACCCTTCCCAATGTAAATGTATCCGATGAGTGAGGGAGGTGGGGGGCCGGGGAGGGAGGTGGGGGGTCGGGGAGGGAGGTGGGGGGCCGGGGAGGGAGGTGGGGGGTCGGGGAGGGAGGTGGGGGGCCGGGGAGGGAGGTGGGATCCGGGGAGGGAGGTGGAGGGCCGGGGAGGGAGGTGGGGGGCCGGGGAGGGAGGTGGTGGGCCGGGGAGGGAGGTGGAGGGTCGGGGAGGGAGGTGGTGGGCCGGGGAGGGAGGTGGAGGGTCGGGGAGGGAGGTGGGGGGTCGGGGAGGGAGGTAGAGGGCCGGGGAGGGAGGTGGGGGCCAGGGAGGGAGGTGGGGGGCCGGGGAGGGAGGTGGAGGGCCGGGGAGGGAGGTGGGGGGCCGGGGAGGGAGGTGGAGTGGGGGCCGGGGAGGGAGGTGGAGTGGGGGCCGGGGAAGGAGGTGGAGTGGGGGCCGGGGAGGGAGGTGGAGTGGGGGAGGGAGGTGGAGTGGGGGCCGGGGAGGGAGGTGGGGGGCCGGGGAGGGAGGTGGGGGGCCGGGGAGGGCGGTGGGGGGCCGGGGAGGGAGGTGGGATCCGGGGAGGGAGGTGGGATCCGGGGAGGGAGGTGGTGGGCCGGGGAGGGAGGTGGGGGGCCGGGGAAGGAGGTGGGGGGCCGGGGAAGTAGGTGGGGGGCCGGGGAGGGAGGTGGTGGGCCGGGGAGGGAGGTAGGGGGCCGGGGACGGAGGTGGGGGGCCGGGGAGGGAGGTGGGATCCGGGGAGGGAGGTGGGGGGCCGGGGAGGGAGGTGGGGGGGCCGGGGAGGGAGGTGGAGGGTCGGGGAGGGAGGTGGTGGGGGGGGGGGTGGGGTGGTGGGGGCCGGGGAGGGAGGTGGGGGGCCGGAGAGCGAGGTGGAGGGCCGGGGAGGGAGGTGGGGGGCCGGGGGAGGTGGGGGGCCGGGGAGGGAGGTGGTGGGCCGGGGAGGGAGGTGGGGGGTCGGGGAGGGAGGTGGGGGGCCGGGGAGGGAGGTGGGGGGCCGGGGAGGGAGGTGGAGGGCCGGGGAGGGAGGTGGAGGGCCGGGGAGGGAGGTGGGGGGCCGGGGAGGGAGGTGGGATCCGGGGAGGGAGGTGGTGGGCCGGGGAGGGAGGTGGGGGGCCGGGGAGGGAGGTGGGGGGCCGGGGAGGGAGGTGGGGGGCCGGGGAGGGAGGTGGGGGGCCGGGGAGGGAGGTGGGGGGCCGGGGAGGGAGGTGGTGGGCCGGGGAGGGAGGTGGGGGCCGGGGAGGGAGGTGGGGGGCCGGGGAGGGAGGTGGGGGGTCGGGGAGGGAGGTGGGGGGCCGGGGAGGGAGGTGGAGGGCCGGGGAGGGAGGTGGGGGGCCGGGGAGGGAGGTGGGGGGCCGGGGAGGGATGTGGGGGGGCCGGGGAGGGAGGTGGCGGGGCCGGGGAGGGAGGTGGCGGGGCCGGGGAGGGAGGTGGCGGGGCCGCGGACAATCTTCGGCCACTACTGTCTTCACTAATATCTCTTCCTCAGGCTTATAACCACTGACATATTCCTTTAAAGAGTCGTCTAAAAGTTCATCATCACTTCCTGAGTATTTTTCAAACTGATCTTCACTACCACACGTGTTTAATGAAGCCACGACTACAGAGAATAGCGCACGTCCCACCCACACCAAACACAGAAGAATACTGTCCACCCACTAACATGGCGTCAACAACACGATTTTCCCCAAACAATTATAATTGGTCGAGGAGGCAGAATGAAAACTGGATGTGGGTTGTGATTGGTTGATTTTCGGGAAGTTTATGAAACCCAGATAGTGCTTACCTCCCGTCTGAAACCATCACTGCTGACTGCTGAGTGGTAGTTCAGTGGTTCACGGTCAGCTGTATGATTTGGAAGCTTGCATATAGAAAGAGTTACAACCAATGAGGAGATAGGAAAATAAGTGAACGTATTGTAGCGAAGGTAGAGTCTCGGTGTAATTGTGACGCCATTTTTTCAATGTTTTACCTTAACTATAACAGTTACGAGAAAATATTCACCATCGAAGCAAACACACACACACACACACACACACACACACACACACACACACCACCAAAACAACACGAGTAAGACTAACTTGATAATGACCAATTAAACGTTGTAATTAGTTTCCCGTGTGAAGTTTATACTGGGCGTGGTAAGGGGTGGGAGGAGGGTAGGTGGGTGGTGATTTGGGTGGTTGGGGGGTGGGATAGGGTGGCGTAGGGGGGTGGTGTGTGGGTGCGGTGGAGTGCTACTACTACTACTACTACTACTACTACTACTACTACTAATAATAATAATACATCTTCTTGGTTCTTTCTCTCCCTCTCTTCATTCTCCTCTCCCTCACTCACTTTCCCTCTCATCCACCTCTCCCTCTCACCCTCCCTCCCCCACTCACCTCGACACAGCTTGCAATTGCACCTACCGGATAAACCTTTGGAAGCTGAAACAGATAACACAAGTCTCTTTAGGCAAATTTTCCTCTCTCTCTCTCTCTCTCTCTCTCTCTCTCTCTCTCTTCTCAAGCTTTCACATGTCTGTCTGTCTATCTGTCTCGTAACCAATGACACAAGCACACACCTAATTGGTCCACAGAGATAATCACTTGATCTTGTCGTCCAACATGGGTGCCACAATGTGTTGAGACTAAATAATTAATAGTAAGATAATGCTTAGGAATCCAGAGGTACTGAGGGAGTCTTCCAATAACTGCTGGGCCCTCTGTCTGTCTGTTATAGCTGTGACGTTAGAATTTTAGCTTTGACGACAGGATTGTTGCGCTGACGTCAGGATTGTTGCTGTGACGTTAGAGTTACAGCTTTGACGTCATATCATAGCTGTGGCCTCAGGATTACAGCCTTAACGTCAGATTTACAGCTGTGACGTCATAATTGTTGTTGTGACGTCAGGGTTATAGCTGTGACGTCAGAATTATAACTTAGAAGTCAGGAATATTGCCGTGACATTATAATGATAGTTGTGACGTCAGGCTTATAGCTTTAACGTCAGGATTACAGCTGTTGCGTCAGAAGTACATGTGACGTCAGGATTACAGCTGTGACGTCATAATTATACAAGTGACGTCAGAATTATTGCTGTGAAGTTATATTCATAGCTGTGACTTCAGAACTATAGCTGTCACGTCAGAATTACATCTGACGTCAGGATTATACGTGTTCGTCAAAAGTACAGCTGTGACGTCAGGATTATACAAGTGACGTCAGAATTGGATCTATAACGTCAGAACTACAGCTGTGACGTCAGAATTATTACTGTGACGTCAAGATTACAGGTGTGATGTCAGAACTAAAGCTGTGGCATTAGAACAACAGGTGTGAAATAAGGAGTACAGCTGTGACGTCAGTATTACAGCTGTGACGTCATAACTACAGCTGTGAAGTCATAATTACAGCTGTGACGTCAGTATTACAGTTGCACTAATGTGACCACCCTCAACAGTAAAGGACAACAGCGTAACAGTAGTCAACCACCGACCCAACAGTAGGAGGTACCTGCTAACACACTCAGCTGATCCTCTCAACAGGTCGAGTAACTGTCAGCAGGTCGAAAAACTGTCAGTAGGTCGACTAACTGTCAGCAGGTCAAGTAACTGTCAGGAGGTCGAAAAACTATCAGGAGGTCAAGTAACTGTCAGGAGGTCGAGTGTTAAAAGGTCAAGTAACCGTCACCAGGTCGAGTAAATGTCAGCAGGTCGAGTAAATGTCAGCAGGTCGAGTAAATGTCAGCAGGTCGAGTAAATGTCAGCAAGTCGAGTAACTGTCAACAGGTCGAGTGTTAAAAGGTTAAGTAACCGTCAGCAGGTCGAGTAAATGTCAGCAGGTCGAGTAAATGTCAGCAAGTCGAGAAACTGTCAACAGGTCGAGTAACTGTCAACAGGTCGAGTGTTAAAAGGTCAAGTAACCGTCAGCAGGTCGAGTAAATGTCAGTAGGTCAAGTAACTGTCAGCAGGTCGAGTAACTGTCAGCGGGTCGACTAACTGTCAACAAGTCAAGTAACTGTCAGCAGGTCGAAAAACTGTCAGTAGGTCGACTAACTGTCAGCAGGTCAAGTAACTGTCAGGAGGTCGAAAAACTATCAGGAGGTCAAGTAACTGTCAGGAGGTCGAGTGTTAAAAGGTCAAGTAACCGTCACCAGGTCGAGTAAATGTCAGCAGGTCGAGTAAATGTCAGCAGGTCGAGTAAATGTCAGCAAGTCGAGTAACTGTCAACAGGTCGAGTGTTAAAAGGTTAAGTAACCGTCAGCAGGTCGAGTAAATGTCAGCAGGTCGAGTAAATGTCAGCAAGTCGAGAAACTGTCAACAGGTCGAGTAACTGTCAACAGGTCGAGTGTTAAAAGGTCAAGTAACCGTCAGCAGGTCGAGTAAATGTCAGTAGGTCAAGTAACTGTCAGCAGGTCAAGTAACTGTCAGGAGAGAGAGAGAGAGAGAGAGAGAGAGAGAGAGAGAGAGAGAGAGAGAGAGAGAGAGAGAGAGAGAGAGAGAGAGAGAGAGAGGTATTCAATAACCTCTACAGTAACTTATCATCATCATCATCACAAACGACGTCACATTAACCAGGTTCTTTACGTTACCTGTGATAGCTCAATTACCTCTCCTTACGACCAGGTAATTAACTCACACCTTCCCCCCTTCCTTACCCTCACTCTCCCCTCTCCCTTACCCTCATTCTCTCCCTCTTCCCTTACTTCCCACTCCTCCACCTTCCTTACACACCTTCCCCTTCCTCCCCTTCCTACACCAGCCATTCTCTCTCCCTCCCCCTCTCTTCTTCCCCCTCCCTCTCTCCCTCCCCCTCTCCTCTTCCCCCTCCCCCCTAAAAGCAAAACACGGGACTAATTACGAACTGAAACAAAAATTATACAAACTTAATATATACATAAATATATATAAACTCACTATTGCATTGCTAATTAAATTTCTCGAATTCATTGTACAGCCATTCTGACACCCATTGCAATCACCTGATGGAGAATTACGGTTACTTTAGTGATTTCGATCCTGTCGTGTTTTTTCGTTTCTGTTTTATATATAATTTTTTTTTTTTTTTTTTTTTTTTTTTTTTTTAATTTTCCTTCCCTAGAGAAAAAATGGTATGAGTCACGGCGCTGTGTGTTGACTCTATCTACGTGTTGTGATGGAGTTGTTATTTAAGGGCGAGATTCAGGGTAATACACATACACACACATGTACCCAGCGTTAGTATACAACAAACACGGCCAATATTAAACCAGTGATAGACGTAATGTATAGTGGTATATAACCAGTAACGAACCAATAACGTTATAACACCAGACTAATATTAACACTATGACGCCTATAACGAACTATTAATATATGCGGTTATATGTAGTGTAGGATTCTATGTTAAAAATAGGATCAAGGACAGGCGTAGGATTTATGGCTGATATCAGACCTGTGTGTGTGTGTGTGTGTAGACATACGCTAACACGTACATACTCAACAGTGGTCTACTAACCAACCAAAACAAAGACAATCGACTTCACTTAATTAAGATAATTTATTCTCAAACTTAATTTAGACAGAAAAAAATAATTATCTAGTTTCTGGGAAAGATTTTTCGGAGCCGAATGAGAAAAGTTGACAGTAATAATATGCAGATTAGCGAGTGTCAGGTGAAGCTATTTGATAATATCGGGGGAAAAATATATTGCAAATTCTTTTAATACACACACACACACACACACACACACATTTCATAGCCCACAATTTAATATAATTATTTACACTTCGGAAATTTTAACAAAATCCACTTAGTTATTAATGTGAGCTACAGGCCTGTGTTTCACCCCAGTCACTGTTTAGTGCAGACCGTGGCACCCACCCGCTGATACTAACTGTGGCACCCACCTACTGGCACTAACTGTGGCACCCACCTACTGGCACTAACTGTGGCACCCACCTACTGGCACTAACTGTGGCACCCAACCGCTGGCACTAACTGTGGCACCCACCTACTGGCACTAATGAAGGGGTGGGGAGGAGTGAGGATAGAATGAAGAGGGGAAAAGGGGGATGATGGGGAGATGGAAGACGGGGTAACGGGGCGGATAGGGGAGAGGGAAGGAGAATGGGGAGGGGAGGGGAGGGGGGAGGATCAGATGGTGTAATAATGGGTACAGATGCAGGGTTATTTTTTGTGTTCTCAGCTGATTTACAAGAGATTAGGTCAGTGTTCTTGTGTTCAGAAGAGATTTACAAATATTAAGTCAGATTATTCACCTAACCTTAAGTGCTTTACAAAATTAATCTGATTCTTTTTGTCTATTAATAAATTACACAAAATCCCCACAAAACAAACACTCATACACAATAACAAGTCATTTACAAACAGGTGGTAGTCACAAAATATTGACACAAAATCATGAGCTCGCTGGAGTACTTGGTAATAATAATTTGTTTACATAATCCGCGATAAAAACATCACATTTATAATTTAAATTGTGTGTGTGTGTGTGTGTGTGTGTGTGTGTGTGTGTGTGTGTGTGTATGTATGTATGTGTGTACAGCGAGACCTAACCTAGAAACAACATATATTAACACCAGAACACAAACAGTAATTAAGAGACACACAGATACGGACTCAAGAGGTGGAACAAGAGAAGGTTCCGTCTTAAACGCTTCGACACATCGTAGACAGATGGTGATGTCTGGGTTGAGGGCCAGGCGGTGTTGGCACAGTGCCACGTCGTGAAGGAGCCAGAATCCCGCTAGTCTGCCATCATAAATTTATGAGGTTGGTTTGGTTGGTTATATATATATATATATATATATATATATATATATATATATATATATATATATATATATATATATATATATATATATATATATTCAAAAACTCCATCCGCTAAATATTATTAATGTAATAGTAAATTATCGCGACCCAGAGCTAAAAAAACCCACTGGACAATGAATTATAAAATTATACAAATACATTTTATTGTGCAGTATTTAAGGGGCCAATATTCTATTTCACTGAACACATGTTGTTGTATTATGATCCAATAACTGCCGGTATAAACAACTAGCCGAGGTGTGTTAGGTGAAGAGACATTTGTCATCATCTGTGAGTCATGATATATGTTTGTGTAATACCTTACCTTGTTAATTAATTTCTCCGCAGGTGTGAGTCGTGAGGACTACACCTGAGTTTCACATCCCTAGACACGCGTCCTTCCTCCTGCTGTAGTGACGTGTCTATCCTGAAGGAGTATCCTACGTTTTCCCTACATCAAAAACTTAATTATATGGTGTCATCCTTCCTGCTCCTACAACACTCCTGCACCAACAAGATCCTTCTGTGTGACATGACTCATCTCTCCTGAAGGAACATCCTACTCCCTCCTAAGCCTCCACTCGCCTGCTATAGATTACCTGTATTATCATGTCCCTTCTACAGGAGTAACATGACAAGACGCGCCAGCAAGACCTTCCTATCACCCCTTGAAGAATAACATGATTTTCAAAGTCCATGATAACTTATTAATGTTCTTATATCATGTCTTCAGGAATAACAAGATTTCGAATTCTCTCTCTCTCTCTCTCTCTCTCTCTCTCTCTCTCTCTCTCTCTCTCTTCATCCTGATACATGCTTCACCTGCCAACGAGTAGGTTCAAAAGGACTCGATTCATTTGTTATAATTAGGTCAAATTTGGGTTTCTTTTATGCTGGGTGAGGTGAGGTGAGGGTAGGTGAGGGTAGGTGAGGGTAGGTTAGGTTAGGTTAGGTTAGGTCTGTAACTGTAGGGAAGGTAACTGCAGTGTATATTTTCAACTACACAATTGCTGCTACGTGTTACAGAACTTCTTGTGACGTGGAAAAAAAAATGGTAACAAAAATTATTCCAGTTTACCCTATTCAGTAATGACGCTTATTTGGGTGTATGTTTATTTTATCATATTTATTCTACACACACACACACACACACACACACACACACACACACATACATGCACATACATCAAAACAATAATGACCGTGTGTGTGTGTGTGTTTATGTGTGTGCACATTCAATATCAATTTACCTGTACGTGTGTGAGTGTGTCATATGGGCCTTTCATCTTGTTTCAGGCGAGAGAGAGAGAGAGAGAGAGAGAGAGAGAGAGAGAGAGAGAGAGAGAGAGAGAGAGAGAGAGATGATGATGATGATGATGACCGACCCACCATGACCCCACCGACCAACACGACCCCACCAACCATCACAACCCACCGACCAACACGACCCCACCAACCATCACAACCCACCGACCAACACGACCCCACCGACCATCACAACCCACCGACCAACAGGACCCACCGACCAACACAACCCACCGACCAACACAACCCACCGACCAACACAACCCACCGACCAACACAACCCACCGACCATCACAACCCACCGACCATCACAACCCACCGACCAACACAACCCACCGACCATCACAACCCACCGACCATCACAACCCACCGACCATCACAACCCACCGACCAACACAACCCACCGACCAACACAACCTCACCGACCAACACAACCTCACCGACCAACACAACCCACCGACCAACACAACCCACCGACCATCACAACCCACCGACCATCACAACCCACCGACCAACACAACCTCACCGACCAACACAACCCCACCGACCAACACGACCCCACCGACCAACACGACCCACCGACCAACACGACCCCACCGACCAACACGACCTCCTCATCACCCCACCAACCAACACAACCCACCGACCAACACGACCCCACTGACCAACACGACCCCACCGACCAACACGACCCCCTCATCACCCCACCAACCAACACGACCCCCTCATCACCCCACCAACCAACACAACCCACCGACCAACACGACCCACCGACCATCACAACCCACCGACCAACACAACCCACCGACCAACACAACCCACCGACCAACACAACCCACCGACCATCACAACCCACCGACCAACACGACCCCACCGACCATCACAACCCACCGACCAACACAACCACCGACCAACACAACCCACCGACCAACACAACCCACCGACCAACACAACCCACCGACCAACACAACCCACCGACCATCACAACCCACCGACCAACACGACCCACCGACCATCACAACCCACCGACCAACACAACCCACCGACCACACAACCCACCTACCAACACACCCACCAACCACCACACCCACGACCAACACACCCACCGACCAACACAACCCACCGACCAACACGACCCACCGACCAACACGACCCACCGACCATCACAACCCACCGACCAACACAACCCACCGACCAACACAACCCACCGACCATCACAACCCACCGACCAACACGACCCCACCGACCATCACAACCCACCGACCAACACAACCCACCGACCAACACAACCCACCGACCAACACAACCCACCGACCAACACAACCCACCGACCATCACAACCCACCGACCAACACAACCCACCGACCAACACAACCCACCGACCAACACAACCCACCGACCAACACACCCCACCAACCATCACAACCCACCGACCAACACGACCCCACCGACCATCACAACCCACCGACCAACACAACCCACCGACCAACACAACCCACCGACCAACACAACCCACCGACCAACACAACCCACCGACCAACACAACCTCACCGACCAACACAACCCACCGACCAACACAACCCACCGACCATCACAACCCACCGACCATCACAACCCACCGACCAACACAACCCACCGACCATCACAACCCACCGACCATCACAACCCACCGACCATCACAACCCACCGACCAACACAACCCACCGACCAACACAACCTCACCGACCAACACAACCCACCGACCAACACAACCCACCGACCATCACAACCCACCGACCATCACAACCCACCGACCAACACAACCTCACCGACCAACACAACCCCACCGACCAACACGACCCCACCGACCAACACGACCCACCGACCAACACGACCCCACCGACCAACACGACCTCCTCATCACCCCACCAACCAACACAACCCACCGACCAACACGACCCCACTGACCAACACGACCCCACCGACCAACACGACCCCCTCATCACCCCACCAACCAACACGACCCCCTCATCACCCCACCAACCAACACGACCCTCCACAACATCCAATCAAGTAGAGGTTAATCGATATAACAAAACCATGATATACATCCCAGCATGATACAGGAGGTCTAATGCAGCCAGAGTTTGAGGACTGACTATGTAATGAGGTCTAGTAGCCCCCCTCATCCCTGGACTACCCCACAAAGTACCTGATCGAAGTGGAAAACAAACTGCAAATTGAATTCTTGTTAGGGGAGAGAGAGAGAGAGAGAGAGAGAGAGAGAGAGAGAGAGAGGGGAGGGTTAGGAAGAGGAGGGAGATAGGCTTGTTGTCATAGTAACACGGGGTGAAGGGAGGGAGAGAGGGAGGGAGGGAAGGAGGGATGGGGGGGGGGAGGAGGAGAAGAGTAGAGAGGGTCGTTTCTATGTTAAGGGGGACCACTACCGCCAGTACTACCACCACCACTTTTGTCACCATTGCAACCACAACATTCTCTAGGTCTTCCCCCTCCCCATCCATCCCTCCCACACACACACACACACACACACACACACACACACACTTAAGGAACAATTACTCTCTGTATTTCATTCGTCTCGCCGCAACAGCAATCACAAGACAGAGGGGCCGGAGCCTGCAGCCATCTGGGGGGGTCCTTTGGCAGTAACAAGCCAGGCTCTCTGCTTCATCTCTATGTTTACAATGGAATCCTTTTGTGGCTTTACATGTGTTCACCTCCCGGACAACACAATTACTGACGGCGGTGGTGGTGAGGGAGAGGAGGGGGGGGAGGGGGAGGAGGGGGTGAGGGAGATGGAGGGAGAAGAGATGAAGAGGGAGTTGGAGTAGGAGATGGAGAGGCAGGTGGAGAAGGAGAATTGAATTGAAACAGTTAATTTAGCCAGAAAAACACAGATACAGTTTGGATAATAACAATATTAACATGGCTGAGCCAGTTGAGAACCTGAGCTCTCTTTTAGGCACCTGATATATACTATACATTTATCTCAGGAAGTATTATGTAATATTAAGCATCATCTGGAATAGTACAATAGAATGGTGGTAATAAGTACATCTCATAATGTTACCACGGTTATCACTTCAGTATTATTTTGGGGGGTTATTTATTATTTTTTATATATATACATAAATTACAATATAATGGGGGAGCAGTACAACATGGGTTGTACAGTAATAAGGTTGAACAAGAGGACAGAGCTGTCAGGATTATGTCTAGTTGGCAATTATGTTTATTGCAATGGTAATTACTTATCTATTTACATGATAATTTCCGATAAAACGGTTTTGATGGTACACTAAAAGCAGGTACTGTAAATATAGTAGGTGTTACAAGAAATATTAATACTTCGACAATAGATATTTTTTAAGAGATGATTTAAAGGAAGGGAGCGTAGTCTTTGCTGGGATGGGTGGGGGTAAGTTGTTCCACACCTTCACACAGTGATATTTTATGGAGGTCTGGGACTGAGAGGAGCACATGGAGGGTGGTCTTAGTAGCTCTGGGTGCCTTAAGTTGTATCTCTGATTATTCCGGAACTGGAAATAATTATTGTCAAGCAAGTGATTGATAGATTTGTAAACAAAGAGGACACAGCAGCAGGTGATAATATCTTCGAATTTTAATATTTTCAATATAGCAAATTTTTCGTTTGTGTGATCTGTTTTTTCAAGAAGGTCATTGTCCGTACAACTCTCTTTTGTGCAGTAACCAGAGATTGTGTTTTTGAAGAGCCAGAGGCCCCCATAGTGTGTGACAGTGTATCAGGTGTTGGTAAACAAGACCATAATAGATTTCTTTCATTGCTGTGAGAGTGAGTGACTGTCGAGTGTGATACATGATACCGTACTGTTTATTGACTTTACTGTGAATGGCTTGTATGTGGTTTCTCTAATTAAATTTCTCATCAACAATAACTCCAAGGAATTTAGTATTTTGTTCGCTTTTGAGGACTGTATTACCAAGGTACAGGGGGTTTAAGTCTGGGGGTAAGTTTTTCCTTCTGTGAAAGATCGTGTAGTGGGGTTTCTCAAAATTTAAGGTCAGTTAATTACGTATTACCCAGGTCCTGACTTTAGTTAATTCAGTGTTCATAGTTCTCATCAAGGAATGAAGGTCTGAGTTGCTGGCATAGAGATGACTATCGTCTGCAAATAAGTTGTATTTTATGAGTGTGCTGGTGTGGACTATGTCGTTTATGTACAACAAAAACAGTACTGGACCGATAATTGAACCTTGGGGGACGCCATACAAGATTGGCGAGGAGTCAGATTGGTGATTATTATAGCAGAGGTAGAAAGTAGAGGTGGAAGGTAGAGGCGGAGGGGCTGGCCTGAGGGTTCTCATAAACACCGTGGGTTGGGTTCTTCACCACCAAGACGGACCTGCCGACATGGTTTATTTACCAACTGGTTAAGTGGTCTCTGGTGTACTGGTTCACGACAGGTACAGACCCGGCAAGTTACCACCCTTTTACAACCACTAACCATCATCGTAACCAACCTCTACCACCACCCCAGTACCCTTCACAACCACTACCACCACAACCACCACCCACTAGTATGTGCAGATGTAACCCCCCCCCCCCCCCCCAGTACTTGATAGCGGCAGTGTGGTCAGAGTAAACATTGGGCAGCACTCATTCCTGTTTACCTTGGTAGATTATTTCAACCTACAGTGTAAGTGTGTATACATATGTGCGTCTATGAACCTGTGTGTGTGTGTGTGTGGAAGTTCGCCACGTCGTCAGTGGGTGGGGGGAAGAGGGGAAGAAGAGGGAGGAGTGGGAAAAAGCGGGGGATGCGGGAGAGGGAAGAAGGGGGGGAGAGGGAGAGGGAAGAAGAGAGGGAGGGGGAAAAGGAAGAAGAGGGGGAGGGGGAAAAGGAAGAAGAGGGGAAGGGGGAGAGGGAAGAAGAGGAGGGAAGAGGAGTGGAATGGGGGAAGGGGAAGGAAGGAGAGGGAGTAAGGGAGAGGTTACCGAGGGGAAGGGAGACGTGGGGGAAGGAAGGGAGATGTAGGGGGAAAGGGAGGGAGGGAGAGCGGGAGGGGGTGGGTGCATAACACTCCCACACCGAAATGAATAACAAATACTTATTGAACTATAGCGTGTAACTCTACCATAAATAACTTCTTTTGTTTAGCTCTTTAAAAGCTATTTTGAGCTACAGTACTACAGATGACCGGGATCTACAGCCGTCACTCACTCACAGAATAAGGCAAACTAGGAATCAATGCTAACCAGCCATATCTATTCTAACCTAACAAGTTGACACCCCACAAGCTGACATCCCCACAAGCTGACATCCCCACAAGCTGACATCCCCACAAGCTGGCATCCCCACAAGCTGACATCCCTACAAGCTGATATCCCCACAAGCTGACATCCCTACAAGCTGATATCCCCACAAGCTGACATCCCCACAAGCTGACATCCCCACAAGCTGACATCCCCACAAGCTGACATCCCCACAAGCTGGCATCCCCACAAGCTGGCATCCCCACAAGCTGACATCCCTACAAGCTGATATCCCCACCATCTGACACCACCACCATCTGACACCACCACTTACTAACACCACCACTCGCTGACAACACCACAGGCTAACACCACTACGAATAACGCTGGTAACATTGACAACATACCTCTATTAACCACAGGTATTAAGAGAAAGTGAACGTTGGCAACACTGACGACACACCTGCACTGAGCACTTACAATAATATCAACAATTAGGCGGTAGTAATGGCAAAACCCACTCGTATGCGGGTACGTGTTATGTCTCTCCTCGCCTGATTCATTTCCTCTCTTCGCTACAAAATGGTCATAGAGGAAAAGGAATAAAAACATAAATAACAAAAAAAAAAAAATCATAGGAAAAATAGGTAATAAAATAGAAAATAATCAACTAAAATCACCTTATTTTCCTGAGTCTAGTGTTTATATAATTATGATTTATTTAATTTTATATACGTAAGACAAACAAAAACATTTACTTACAAAATATAACTAAATAATGAACACACACACACACACACACACACGGGGACAACTTTACACACACACACACACACACACACACACACACGGGGACCACTTTACTCACACACACACACACACACACACACGGGGGCCACTTTACACACACACACACACACACACGGGGACCACTTTACTCTCACACACACACACACACACACACACGGGGACCACTTTACACACACACACACACACACGGGGACCACTTTACACACACACACACACACACACACACGGGGGCCACTTTACACACACACACACACACACACACGGGGACCACTTTACACACACACACACACACACGGGGACCACTTTACACACACACACACACACGGGGACCACTTTACTCACACACACACACACACACACACACACACACACACACACACACGGGGGCCACTTTACACACACACACACACACACACACGGGGACCACTTTACACACACACACACACACACGGGGACCACTTTACACACACACAAACACACACACACGGGGACCACTTTACACACACACACACACACACACACACACACACACACACACACACACGCAGACCACTTTACACATACACACACGGGGGCCACTTTACACACACACACACACACACACACACGTACACACACAAGAGGGCTATTGTACACACACACAAACACACACACACACACACACACACACAAGAGGGCTATTGTACACACACACAAACACACACACACACACACACACACACGAGGGCCACTTTACACACACCCGTACACACACACACACACGAGGGCTACTGTACACACACGAACACCAGCCAATGTACACACAAACTCTCTCAAGTGTTGACTTTTGCCACCTTCTGTTTAACGCTCCCACACCTCTGTTTAACGCTCCTACACACCTGTTTAACGCTCCCACACACCTGTTTAACGCTCCCACACCTCTGTTTAACGCTCCCACACACCTGTTTAACGCTCCCACACACCTGTTTAACGCTCCCACACACCTGTTTAACGCTCCCACACACCTGTTTAACGCTCCCACACACCTGTTTAACGCTCCCTCACCCCTGTTTAACGCTCCCACACACCTGTTTAACGCTCCCACACCTCTGTTTAACGCTCCCACACACCTCTTTAACGCTCCCACATCTCTGTTTAACGCTCCCACATCTCTGTTTAACGCTCCCACACCTCTGATTAACGCTCCCACACCTCTGTTTAACGCTCCCACACCTCTGTTTAACGCTTCCACACCTCTGTTTAACGCTCCCACACCTCTGTTTAACGCTCCCACACCTCTGTTTAACGCTTCCACACCTCTGTTTAACGCTTCCACACCTCTGTTTAACGCTCCCACACCTCTGTTTAACGCTCCCACACCTCTGTTTAACGCTCCCACACATCTGTTTAACGCTCCCACACACCTGTTTAACGCTCCCACACCTCTGTTTAACGCTCCCACACCTCTGTTTAACGCTCCCACACCCCTGTTTAACGCTCCCACACCTCTGTTTAACGCTCCCACACCTCTGTTTAACGCTCCCACACCCCTGTTTAACGCTCCCACACCCTTGTTTAACGCTCCCACACCTCTGTTTAACGCTCCCACACCTCTGTTTAACGCTCTCACACCTCTGTTTAACGCTCCCACACCTTTGTTTAACGCTCCCACACCTCTGTTTAACGCTCCTACACACCTGTTTAACGCTCTCACACCTGTTTAATACTCCCACACACCTGTTTAACGCTCCCACACACCTGTTTAACGCTCCCACACACCTGTTTAACGCTCCTATACACCTGAGGATTTTTTCGATATCATGATAGTTGTATTTGTTGACTTTGTTGCATTCTTCAGCCAATGAGAAGCGTCGTTACTATTAATTCCGTCCTGTGATTGGTGGATAGTTGAACATATCTGATAAAAGTAGAGTTTCAGCGTCAGTCAGGTGTGTTTTTACCCCTACGAGGAATATTTGACGTAGGAAACTTGGTGAATCTTCCTCCCTTCCTTATTTATTCCCCTCCTTCACTCCCCCATCTCTTCCCTTCTCCCCTCCCATCATTATCTCTCCCATTGTTACCCTCACCCCTCCCCCTAGTGCTTGACGTCTCCCACATGCCCTTACTCTCCCCATCCCAGTAACAAGTCTTCCTTTCCCATTTTTTCCCCTTGTATTCCCTCCTTCTCTTCCACCCCCCTTTACCCCTCCCCCCACCCCTCCTACCATTCACATTGTATTACCCGTCACCATCTCCCTCTCTCCCTTACTCCCTTTCTCTCCCCTTTCTATTCTGGTAGCACGTCCTGTCCCCCCTCCCCCTACCCCACTATAGTCTATGTGTCGCAGCCATTCCCCCCCCCACCCCTCCCCTTCCACCCCCTCCTCCTCCTGTCACAACACAAGGCAGAAGACAAGAGGCATCAACCGCGTCAGGAGGTAGGGAAGGGGGAAGGGAAGGAGGTAGCGACGTTATCTCCCCCTATCTTCTCCCGGGATGCTTGGCAAGAGAGAGAGAGTGAGAGTCAAAAGCCTTATCAACCTCACCCCAATTATCCCCTTTTGGAAGAACTGAATTAATTTACGTTATTCTTGGACACATTAGGTTCGGTTACCTTCCCGTGGTCCTCAGATTCACAAAGACTCTTCATTAAATAGTAATAAAATAAATCACTTAAGTTACAGTCTCAGTAGAATATGATCACCATTGACGTCATTAGTATTACTGTATTTAAGTGGTAAGTGGTAATAGATATTTTTAATGAAGGGAGTTAGGGTGAAAATATTTAACTTAAGAATCTTTGAGAAGTGGTGTATATGGCTAGCTGTCTTAATGAGATGCTTATTCGCCATCAGGTAGACATCTACTGTACCTGTCGACGCACCTGTACACACCTTGAGGGAATAATTTCACATTAGTGTGTGTGTGTGTGTGTGTGTGTGTGTGTAGTGCTCCCCAGTCTTTGTTTTGCCTCCCACAACCATAACCATAACTCTTAACTTCCACACACACACACACACACACACACACACACGTAACTTACTTTATCTTCTGAATTATAAACTCTTGCATGAGGGAGGGGGTAAGGAGGAGGGAGGAAGGAGGAAGAAGAGGGAGGAAGGAGAGGGAGGAAGGAGGAAGAAGGGGGAGGAGGAAGAAGAGGGAGGGAGGAAGAAGGAAGAAGAGGGAGGAAGGAGGAAGAAGGGGGAGGAGGATGTTTTACAATCTCAGTATTGACCTTTCATCTTTTTTCATTTCCATATTCCCTCCTCCTCCTCTCTCACCAGCTTACAAGGTCAGCTTAGGTCACGAGGTCGTAGCACGAGGTCAATCTTAACCTCATATTTTTTTACACTCACTTTTAACACTTTTTTACACTTTTTACTCATAATTTTTTTACATTTACACTTTTTTACACTAGTATTTTAATTACCAAGTCAGTGTGTTCTTTAATGACGTATTATGCAATTACACACGACGGCTGTTAGAAATCACCTAGTTAACCAATTACCTGTCTCTAATGACGTAGTCAGATGTAATTTTGACAGTAATTAGTCAATATTTCACTATAGTAAAGTTCACTGAAATTAATCAATACAGTTTCTCGACTAAATCAGCTGTGATAACTACCGCTGGTTTAGATATAAGCCTACCTTACCTGACCTGACCTGACACGTTGTTAGCCTGAGAGCTGCATTACTCACACGAGGCGTTATGACTGGAAATTAAGAAAACAAAAACAAAAAAAAATATGTCTTTTGTGTCATTGTATTAAAGCTCTCCGTATGTGTGACTGGTGTTTAGTTTATATTTTGTTTTTAAAGTGAAGTAAAAAAAAGATTTATTTATATGAAGAATAAATAAAGGAAAATTACCAATATTATAAATTTTTTTCAGAATTTAATCGGGATTTTAAAAACTATTATTGATAAAATTTAACTAAACTAACTGTAAGATACGAATGTTAACACCTCATTGTTACTAAGATTTAACAGAAATACCTACACTAAAATACAAGTCACCTAACCTAACCTAACCTAAACCATTACCGATTAAATTTACCCCAAAAAATTCAACAATCAAAAAATTTCTCAAACCAAAAACACAAAATTATATAAAAAATAAATATTGTATATTTTTTTACAGCCTAATATAAAATAAATCTTGTAACCCCAAAAAATATAATTAAAAATAAATTTACAACATTGAACACACCTGGATAAGTATAATTTTTGGGTTGTATGAAACAGGTTAATTAATCCTCTCATTAATTACTAACATACAGACAAAATCATATATATACAAACTTTATAATAGGAATATCTCTCTCTCTCTCTCTCTCTCTCTCTCTCTCTCTCTCTCTCTCTCTCTCTCACTCTCTCTCTCTCTCTCTCTCTCTCGTGAATATTTTTACAGAGATAAAAAAACACTCCTTAAAACAGTACGGATTATTTAAGGTGATATAAGAGACAAGAAAATATACAAAAGAGATTACACCACCAACAGGTTAATGAGTCACACCTGGCTCAGAGTTAATGGCTCGCTCTACCTGCTGAAATATATACACACAAAAGGCGTACCAGACAAGGTGATGTATCGTTCCTCAGTTAGGGGGAAGAACGTGTGTTAGTTTACGTTCCCGAGCTTAAGTTTCTTCCTTATCTATCGTCAGTTGAACGTATCTATCGTCAGGTGAACGCATATATCATCAGGTGAACGCATATATCATCAGGTAAACGTATCTATCATCAGGTGAACGCATATATCATCAGGTGAACGCATATATCATCAGGTAAACGTATCTATCATCAGGAGAACGCATATATCATCAGGTGAACGCATATATCATCAGGTAAACGTATCTATCATCAGGAGAACGCATATATCATCAGGTGAACGCATATATCATCAGGTAAACGTATCTATCATCAGGTGAACGTAACAAATTAAGATGACATATTTTAAGCTATTTTAGACGTATATACAGCAATAACTCTCAAGAAAATATATATATAGAGACAGGTAACCAGGAGGTGGGCGTGGCTCGGGTGGGCGTGGCTCGGGGGGGGGGTTAATTTATGTCTGTGACGTCATACTCAGGCGGCGGAGCTCATTGGCTCACACACTGTTTCAATTACTAGGTCAGGGTTAATCTTGTTAACTGATTGGTCGGCGGGATGCTGGGGTGTAGGAGGGGGATGGGGGGGGGGGGGGTTTGGTCTCTCTCTCTCTCTCTCTCTCTCTCTCTGTGTTTGTTTGTACGTGTGTGCGTGTTGGGTACTGACTGAAGTAGTTATTATTATTATTATTACTGTTGTTGTTGTTGTCATAGTAGTAGTAGTAGTAGTAGTAGTAAGTGGTCATAGTCATAGTAGTAGTAATAGTAGTAGTCATAGTTATAATCGTAGTAGTAGTAGTAGTAGTAAATGGCCATAGTCATAGTAGTAGTAATAGTAGTAGTCATAGTTATAGTCGTAGAAGTAGTAGTAGTAGTAAGTGGTCATAGTCATAGTAGTAGTAATAGTAGTAGTCATAGTTATAGTCGTAGTAGTAGTAGTAGTAGTTAATATTATTCATTTATATATATTTTACCATAACCAGAAGTTCAGTAAAGTCGTATGATACTAAATCCTGAGGTTAATATACCGTAGAGTTAATAGTAACATTGATAGAGTTAAGTTAATGTTACGAGTGAGTGTTAGTTAATGGTGACCTTGACCTGATGTGTCGTTAAGGAGGATGACCTTTGATGGATACTATTAATGGTTAATGGTGTGTGTCCTGCTCTCTCTCTCTCTCTCTCTCTCTCTCTCTCTCTTTCTCTCTCTCTCTCTCTAAGGTGCTGAGGTCATTAAACTCCTTACCTCCTCCTCCTGCCTCCATCACGTGACCACTTCAGCTACAGGGCCTGAACTAGCCTTGAAATTTCAGCAGTTCTTTATGCACGAGAATAGATCAAGCTCTGCCTCACGCACCTGCCTTGACTGACGCCCTACACCCCTCCCCCCCTCGGTAGATTATGCTTCCTCAGGGGCCTCCTCAGTTTGGGGCGTATGAGAACTTTAAACGCTCAGTTAAGGGCCTCTGGTAATTCCGATAAAATGCTCAGTCAGGGGCCCCTCATGAATTAAGAAAATACGCTCAGTCAAGGGCCTCTGAGAACTCGATAAAATGCTTAGTTAGGGGGTCCTCATTTTCTCTGGTAAAATGCTTACTCGGGGGCCCTAATTAACTCCGATAAGATACTCAGTCAGGGGCCTCTGGGAACTATTAAAACGCTCAGTCAGGGGCCTCTGGGAACTATTAAAACGCTCAGTCACGGGCCTCTGGGAACTATTAAAACGCTCAGTCAGGGGCCCTCATGAACTCGGATAAAATACTCACTCGGGGGGGGGGGGGGGGGCTCTGGAAACTCCAATAAAACGCTCAGTCAGGGCACCGCATGACCTGTATAACGCTCGGTCAAGGGCTTCTGGGGGGGGGGCGGGGCCGTGCCAATAATGCTTGATCAGTGGCTCCCTTGAAATGTGTAGCGTAAGAGGATTAAAATAGCTCCCAGTTAAGTCGGAACCAATATAGATTATGACCCACGAGTGACAGTTGTGTTATATGTTCACTATAAGGTATAACATCACGTATATGTTCACTATAAGGTATAACATCAAGTATATGTTCACTATAAGGTATAACATCACGTATATGTTCACTATAAGGTATAACATCACGTATATGTTCACTATAAGGTATAACATCACGTATATGTTCACTATAAGGTATAATATCATGTATATGTTCACTATAAGGTATAACATCACGTATATGTTCACTATAAGGTATAACATCACGTATATGTTCACTATAAGGTTATATATCACGTATATGTTCACTATAAGGTAATATAACCTTATACGTTAACTATAAGGGAAATTATTATATAACAACTATAAGGAAATATGCCTTATAATATATACTGATAAGATAACCAATTATTATTTTATATACCAAAAGATATCACCTGAACATATAACTATAAGATAACAGGTCTTTAAATCCATCACTATAACAATAACACCATTAATAACAAAAGTAATCCTAATTATATAACCTTAATATACGAGAACAAAAATAACACTAATTGTTATATAGTTCAAGATAAGAGAACAAAACATAATTATGCCTGAGTATTTAATTTTTTTAAATATATAATTAAAAGATAACACAATGAGATTAATTATTGTGTGTAATTAATGGTTATGAGAAATTTACCTTAATGACTTAGTGATTCGTTCTATTCGCGTTTACATCTTGTCTAGTGAACCTCGGATGACATGTTCTTGAGGGTAATGATAATATTATAGGTCTCCGCCAGTCAGTCAGTCAGTCAGTCAATTTCTATCGATTTTCAGTAGTTTGAGTTATTCCTACAGGTGTGGTGGTGGTGGATGGTTATTACTACAGGTGTGGTGGTGGTGGTGGATGGTTATTACTACAGGTGTGGTGGTGGTGGATGGTTATTACTACAGGTGTGGTGGTGGTGGATGGTTATTACTACAGGTGTGGTGGTGGTGGATGGTTATTACTACAGGTGTGGTGGTGGTGGATGGTTATTACTACAGGTGTGGTGGTGGTGGTGGTGGATGGTTATTACTACAGGTGTGGTGGTGGTGGTGGATGGTTATTACTACAGGTGTGGTGGTGGTGGATGGTTATTACTACAGGTGTGGTGGTGGTGGTGGATGGTTATTACTACAGGTGTGGTGGTGGTGGATGGTTATTACTACAGGTGTGGTGGTGGTGGTGGATGGTTATTACTACAGGTGTGGTGGTGGTGGATGGTTATTACTACAGGTGTGGTGGTGGTGGTGGTGGATGGTTATTACTACAGGTGTGGTGGTGGATGGTTATTACTACAGGTGTGGTGGTGGTGGATGGTTATTACTACAGGTGTGGTGGTGGTGGTGGATGGTTATTACTACAGGTGTGGTGGTGGTGGATGGTTATTACTACAGGTGTGGTGGTGGTGGTGGATGGTTATTACTACAGGTGTGGTGGTGGTGGATGGTTATTACTACAGGTGTGGTGCTGGTGGATGGTTATTACTACAGGTGTGGTGGTGGTGGATGGTTATTACTACAGGTGTGGTGGTGGTGGTGGTGGATGGTTATTACTACAGGTGTGGTGGTGGTGGTGGATGGCTATTACTACAGGTGTGGTGGTGGTGGATGGTTATTACTACAGGTGTGGTGGTGGTGGTGGATGGTTATTACTACAGGTGTGGTGGTGGTGGATGGTTATTACTACAGGTGTGGTGGTGGTGGATGGTTATTACTACAGGTGTGGTGGTGGTGGATGGTTATTACTACAGGTGTGGTGGTGGTGGTGGTGGTTATTACTACAGGTGTGGTGGTGGTGGTGGATGGTTATTACTACAGGTGTGGTGGTGGTGGTGGTGGTTATTACTACAGGTGTGGTGGTGGTGGTGGATGGTTATTACTACAGGTGTGGTGGTGGTGGTGGATGGTTATTACTACAGGTGTGGTGGTGGTGGATGGTTATTACTACAGGTGTGGTGGTGGTAGGCAGACAATACTACAGGTGTATCCAACATACCACTACCTCCCACCCTCCCTCCTCCTTCCCTCTACCTCTGAGGGTGAATGGATGAGGGTGAGGGGAGGGTGAGCGGGTGAGAACGGGTGAGGGAGGGTGAACGGGTGAGGGGGAGGGAGAACGGGTGAAGGTGAGGGGAGGGTGAACGCCTGCAGTGCGGTAAGGCAGGTAACGATCAGGAGGAGGAGGTCAAGGTAGCGTCGTCTCCTCGCCAGGGTGTAATATTTGTGAGAGGTTTACTGACGTTGGCGACACTGCTGCTGCTTGGGGGGGGGGGGGAGGGAGGGGGAAGGTGAGGGAGGGGGGAGGTGAGGGAAAGAGGGAGGTGAGGGTATGTGTGGGGGAGGGAGGTGAGGGAGGGGGGGAGGGTATTTATGTGGGGGAGGGAGGTGAGGGAGGGGGGGAGGGAGGTGAGGGAGGGAGGGAATTTGTGTGGGGGAGGGAGGTGAGGGAGGGAGGGTATGTGTGGAGGAGGGACGTATACGTGTGTGTGTGTGTGTGTGTGTGTGTGTGTGTGAGCAAAACATAAATAAATAACATCAATCATCGACTAGAGGTCCACCTTAAAGTTGTAACTCCAAGGACAAAATAAAACCTCAAGTGACACTCAGAGTTTTCAAGTATGATGTGAAGAATGTAATTTCACGTCTAGTAAACAATTAAAGGATAATTACAGACACAATCACTTTTTTTCGATACGTAATTACGAGGTTTTGATAATTCGTCAGCAAGATGCGACGTCATTGTAGGAGTGAGAAGACAACGCACATTACAATGTCAACTTAAGTCTTCTATTTTAACCTTTTATTATAATTTAACATAATCTTTGAGTGTGTTTACAATGGTTTAGGTGAAAGAGTATGTTTACAAAGGTATTGGTAACAACAGACGCTTTAAAACGGTCTACAAAGGTGTGTGAACAGTGTGTTTACAAAGGTATTGGTAACAACAGACGCTTTAAAACGGTTTACAAAGGTGTGTGAACAGTGTGTTTACAAAGGTATGGGTAACAACAGACGCTTTAAAACGGTTTACAAAGGTGTGTGAACAGTGTGTTTACAAAGGTATGGGTAACAACAGACGCTTTAAAACGGTTTACAAAGGTGTGTGAACAGTGTGATTACAAAGGTATGGGTAACAACAGACGCTTTAAAACGGTTTACAAAGGTGTGTGAACAGTGTGTTTACAAAGGTATGGGTAACAACAGACGCTTTAAAACGGTTTACAAAGGTCAAGAGGGACAATAGAAGCTCTGAGTACGTTTACAAAACACAAGGAACTGTTTACATATCCGCGAGTGTGTTTTCACAGGTGTTCAGTGGCAGCAGGTGTGTGAACAGTGTGTTTACAAAGGTTAAGGGGGATGTGTTTACGGAGGCGTGAGAACCTTTGTTTACAGAGAGGGTTTTTACAGCGGCACAGGGAGACCTATTCAAACACGACGTTGGTGAACGCCTTTACCCTAGTGTGTGGGAGTGTTAAACAGGTGTGGGAGCGTTAAACAGATGTGAGGGAGCGTTAAACAAGTGTGGGGGCGTTAAACAGATGTGTGGGAGCGTTAAACAAGTGTGGGGGCGTTAAACAGATGTGTGGGAGCGTTAAACAAGTGTGGGGGCGTTAAACAGATGTGTGGGAGCGTTAAACAGATGTGTGGGAGCGTTAAACAAGTGTGGGAGCGTTAAATAGGTGTGGGAGCGTTAAATAGAGGTGTGGGAGCGTTAAACAGAGGTGTGAGAGCGTTAAACAGAGGTGTGGGAGCGTTAAACAAGTGTGGGAGCGTTAAATAGAGGTGTGGCAGCGTTAAACAGGTGTGGGAGCGTTAAATAGAGGTGTGGGAGCGTTAAACAGAGGTGTGGAAGCGTTAAACAGATGTGTGGGAGCGTTAAACAAGTGTGGGAGCGTTAAATAGGGGTGTGGAAGCGTTAAGCAGAGGTGTGGAAGCGTTAAACAGATGTGTGGGAGCGTTAAACAAGTGTGGGAGCGTTAATTAGGGGTGTGGGGGCGTTAAACAGAGGTATGGGAGCGTTAAACAGATGTGTGGGAGCGTTAAACAAGTGTAGGAGCGTTAAACAGGGGTGTGGGGGCGTTAAACAGAGGTGTGGGGGCGTTAAACAGAGGTGTGGGGGCGTTAAACAGAGGTGTGGGAGCGTTAAACAAGTGTGGGAGCGTTAAATAGGGGTGTGGGGGCGTTAAACAGAGGTGTGGGAGCGTTAAACAGATGTGTGGGAGCGTTAAACAAGTGGGGGAGCGTTAAACAGGGGTGTGGGGGCGTTAAACAGAGGTGTGGGAGCGTTAAACAGATGTGTGGGAGCGTTAAACAAGTGTGGGAGCGTTAAACGGGTGTGGGGGCGTTAAACAGAGGTGTGGAAGCGATAAACAGATGTGTGGGAGCGTTAAACAAGTGTGGGAGCGTTAAATAAGGGTGTGGGGGCGTTAAACAGAGGTGTGGGAGCGTTAAACAGATGTGTGGGAGCGTTAAACACGTGTGGGAGCGTTAAATAGGGGTGTGGGGGCGTTAAACAGAGGTGTGATAGCATTAACTAGGCTTATCTGCAGTTAAGGGACAAATTAGCCTAATGTAATTTCATGTGTAGTTAGGTTAGGTTATTCCCAGTTAAGAATCAATTAGGTTAGGTTATTACCAGTTAGGTTAGGTTAGGTTAGGTTATTCCCAGTTAAGAATTAGTTAGGTTAGGTTATTACCAGTTAGGTTAGGTTACGTTATGTTATTACCAGTTAAGAATCAGTTATAGTCCATCTAGCCTTTATTAAACACCTGAGTGTACATATAACCCACAGTATATAACGAAGGACGGTAATTAATGACAGGTATTGGCAGGTATTACATTACAGAGGCTTATGGAGGCGAGGTGGCCAACAATGACAGCAAAGGAGTGATGTATGGGTGGTCTCAGGTGGAGGCCAGGCTTGTGAGGGACGGATCTGGTGGTGGATTAGGTGGAGGATTAGGGACTGGCTTTGTGGCTCCCCTGATGTGGTTGTGAGGGAGGTGGAGGTTGGTGAGGGTCGGGGGGTTAGGGGAGGTGGAGGGAAGAGGGTGGGGGGTTAGGGGAGGTGGAGGGGAGAGGGTGAACGGTAAGGGGGGGGGGAAGAGAGAGAGAGAGAGAGAGAGAGAGAGAGAGAGAGAGAGAGAGAGAGAGAGAGAGAGAGAGAGAGAGAGAGAGAGAGACCTTTAAAACACCATTCAATTAAATCCTGTAACAACAACATCCAAAGTGTGAGGTGGGAGGAAGAAAATATTAACTCACAATTAATGGCGCATAACACAGCACCACAAATTAGTAACACGTGTGCAATTAAGGCCAGTTAATGACCCCTCTCCCCCCCCCCCACATAAGTTTTCTCATCGAGGGAAATTTCCAAACTCCTAAGATAAATAAGATTATTGAAGAAACACTTAAGTTCCTCCTGTCAAACAAAAAACGAAAACAAACAACAACACAAACAACACAAAAACACACACAACAACAACACACACACACACACACAAACACACACACACAAAAAAGCAATGGACAAAATCAGATGGGCTTGAGGGTAGTTCAAAACAGAGATCGAGGATGGAATACTAAATTAAAACAGAATAGATTGATATTATTACTAGAGGAAAAAAACTGATGATAGCGAGAGAAAACAGGACATAGGAGTAACGAGGCTAAAAGTAAGTGGATGACAAATAGACGAAGAAAGATAATACGATGAAGTGAGATTTACAAAGAATCGAACAAATAAATTAAATAGAACTTCAGGAAATGCACGGAGATAGTTGTTGATGATAGGAGACACAATAGGAGACATAATAAGAGACATAATTATAAGAAAATATACAGAAATATTAAACACAGAGAAAATGAAAGTGGAAATAAATGGAGTGTGACTATCAAAAGCAAAGATAATAAGACGTTAGTAAATAATGAACTGGCCAATTGATTCACAGTCACATAAGGAGTAAGACAAGGCTCTGTTCTGTCTCCTACACTGAATAATATATATTCAGAATTATTAATACGTCAAGTTGTGAATTATAATGAAGAACTAAGAGATATTTGTAAATTAATATCAAATATACGTTATGCGGATGATACTGTTCTTATAACGAATAGTGAAGATGTATTACAAGAACTGGTTAAGACATTAGTGGAGAAAGGATGAAGAATATGGGTTAAAAGTTACTTACTGTAAAGGTTAAAGTGTTGGTTCTTTCAAAATTATTTATGTAATTGTGTCTTATTATTTCTGCAGTTATTTATTATAATTTACTTACTAATGACGTTTTTTTTTACAACTTATCCTTTTATTTAATTCAATTTATTGATTAATTTCCTTATTATTAGGTATTTCATCATTCCCTCCCATTTAGTTAAAAGATTAATAACTCTTCATTTTCTAACATTCACTCCTCATTTTCTACCACATTCAGTCATATCCGTTTTCAACCTGGACAAAGTCTCTCACTGAGGTAACACTTGAGATAAACACGGGAGAGATAGAGAACCTGTTTTAAACCAGTACGTACTCTAGGGGGACCGGAGTACGGGAGAACAGACAGACAGACAGACAGACAGACAGACAGACAGACAGACAGGCAGGCAGACAGACAGACAGGCACAACACACCATTAACTTCACTCGATTATTCTCCTTCAGTGTTATGTTATGGAGGTCAGTGTTATGTTATGGAAGAAAGGAAGGGAGAGGGAGGGGAGGAAGGAAAGAGGGAAGAAAGGAGAGAGGGCTAGGAGGAAAGAAAGAGGGAGAGAGGAAGAAACAAAGAGTAAAGAGGGAAGGGAGAATTCGACACAGTAGCCAAGAGGTGTTAAAAAAATTTGATATTTATCGTAAAAAAAATAATCATAGACAACACCTGGTCAATGATATCAAGGCCTAGAACACTAGGATGCGATAGGGAATTT
Organism: Homarus gammarus; assembly: GCA_958450375.1. Classification (NCBI taxonomy): domain Eukaryota; kingdom Metazoa; phylum Arthropoda; class Malacostraca; order Decapoda; family Nephropidae; genus Homarus; species Homarus gammarus. The sequence continues at coordinate 404,203 of CAUDMG010003899.1, forward strand.
AAGCCTTAATAATACACCGCCAACATACAACACCCACCGGGGGTCTTTGGGGTATAAATAATCACTTCAATCCACTGTATTAACACGTAGTAATACTTTTAATAATGTATTTCAACATCCGCTTCCAGTAACCCGACACACAACTAATACCTGTGAATATATTGACTCGGGGGACAACAAGCAATCTAGCTTATACACAGAGTAGGTAGACTGTATCATACATACATACATACATACATACATACATGCATACATACATACAATGATTCCCTTTTCCTGTGTGGTTTTATCGAGATTTGTTTTGTCCACGTTTCCATTTTGGACCTACATGCGACATACACACATACATACATACCTACATACATACATACATACATACACAGGTGCCATAACAGTATCGTAGTGCCAACCCCTGATAATTATGAACCTTTTAAAACCCGTTTGAACCCAACCAACCAATAATGACTACAACAAGACGCTTACAGACCCCAGTCGTTTGATCCATCGGTCTTAAAAACAACACCGGGTCTTCCCCCTTTAGGCTGTGGGGGCGTGTAGAGGCGTGGGAGACTGGTGATCACGTGTCAGAGGCGTGGGAGGCGAGGGTAAGGGAGTGTGGCAAGGCGTGGGTGGCGAGGGTAAGGGAGTGTGGCAAGGCGTGGGAGGCGAGGGTAAGGGAGTGTGGCAAGGCGTGGGTGGCGAGGGTAAGGGAGTGTGGCAAGACGTGGGAGGCGAGGGTAAGGGAGTGTGGCAAGGCGTGGGTGGCGAGGGTAAGGGAGTGTGGCAAGGCGTGGGAGGCGAGGGTAAGGGAGTGTGGCAAGGCGTGGGAGGCGAGGGTAAGGGAGTGTGGCAAGGCGTGGGTGGCGAGGGTAAGGGAGTGTGGCAAGGCGTGGGTGGCGAGGGTAAGGGAGTGTGGCAAGGCGTGGGAGGCGAGGGTAAGGGAGTGTGGCAAGGCGTGGATGGCGAGGGTAAGGGAGTGTGGCAAGGCGTGGGAGGCGAGGGTAAGGGAGTGTGGCAAGGCGTGGGTGGCGAGGGTAAGGGAGTGTGGCAAGGCGTGGGAGGCGAGGGTAAGGGAGTGTGGCAAGGCGTGGGTGGCGAGGGTAAGGGAGTGTGGCAAGGCGTGGGAGGCGAGGGTAAGGGAGTGTGGCAAGGCGTGGGTGGCGAGGGTAAGGGAGTGTGGCAAGGCGTGGGTGGCGAGGGTAAGGGAGTGTGGCAAGGCGAGGGTAAAGGAGTGTGTCAGGTCGTGGGAAAATGTGTCAGGCTGTGGGAAATTGTGGCAGAGTGTGGGAAGAGGAATTATGTGAACACACCGGGAGATGGTGAGTGGTGGTGAAGGGTGAGGAGATGGAAGGTGGGGGGGGGGGGGCACCTCACCTCACCTCACCTCACGTCACCTCACCTCACCTCACGTCACCTCACCTCACCTCACCTCACGTGTCATTCACAAAAAAAAAAAAAAAATCAGTTGCTTTTTAAAAATATAAAAAAGATTGCTAAGAATTTTCTCACTTTTTTTATTTTCTCTCAAAGTCTCCCTTGATGATTCTGGTGCAAGACTTTCTCACTGTCTCTCTCTTTGTGTGCAAGTCTTTGTCTCTCTGTCACATTGTTTCTCCTTTTATGTCTGTTTGTCTGTCTGTCTGTCTGTCTGTCTGTCTGTGTCTGTCTGTCTCCATAATAGTAACATAAAAAAAAAATCCTACAATACAAAATCAAATTCTCAATAAATAAACAAATAAACAAATAAACAAATAAAAAAAAAAAATAAACAAATAAACAAATAAATAAAATAAACAAATACACAAATAAATAAACAAATACATAAATAAATCAAGAAATCCCAATATTTACATAACACTAAAGTAGACGAGGCCAGATAAGTGTCCCCCTGTTGGTTAGGTTAGGTTAGGTGGTTAGGTTAGGTTAGGGTTAGGTTAGGTTAGGGTTAGGTTAGGTTAGGTTAGGGTTAGGTTAGGTTAGGTTAGGGTTAGGTTAGGGTTAGGTTAAGTGGATAGGTTAGGTTAGGTTAGGTTAGGGTTAGGTTAGGGTTAGGTTAAGTGGATAGGTTAGGTTAGGTTAAGTGGTTAGGTTAGGTTAGGTTAAATATCTTGTGTTATTAGTGAGAGTAACAATGGCATTACCGCCCATTAATAGATGATCCTCCTCCTCCTCCTCCTCCTTCTTCTTCTCCTTCTTCTTCTACTTCTTCTTCTTCTTCTCCTCCTTCTTCTTCTTCTTCTTCTTCTTCTTCTTCTCCTCCTTCTTCTTCTACTTCTACTTCTTCTTCTTCTTCTCCTCCTCTTCCTCCTCCTCGACACAGCCACAGTCCAAGTGGCCATAATTAACCGGTAATGACGTAAAGTTATTGATCATTAAACTTAACTAAGATGCGTCCACACACACACACACACACACACACACACACACACACAAGACGATCAGGTGAGACGCAAGACAATCAGGTGAGACACAAGGCGATCAGGTGAGACACAAGACGATCAGGTGAGACACAAGACGATCAGGTGAGACACAAGACGATCAGGTGAGACACAAGACGATCAGGTGAGACATAAGACGATCAGGTGAGACATAAGACGATCAGGTGAGACATAAGAAGATCAGGTGAGACACAAGACAATCAGGTGAGACACAAGGCGATCAGGTGAGACAGAAGACGATCAGGTGAGACGCAAGACGATCAGGTGAGACACAAGGCGATCAGGTGAGACGCAAGACGATCAGGTGAGACGCAAGACGATCAGGTGAGACACAAGACGATCAGGTGAGACACAAGACGATCAGGTGAGACACAAGACGATCAGGTTAGACAGAAGACGATCAGGTGAGACACAAGACGATCAGGTGAGACACAAGACGATCAGGTGAGACACAAGACGATCAGGTTAGACAGAAGACGATCAGGTGAGACAGAAGACGATCAGGTTAGACACAAGACGATCAGGTGAGACATAAGACGATCAGGTGAGACAGAAGACGATCAGGTGAGACACAAGACGATCAGGTGAGACACAAGACGATCAGGTGAGACGCAAGACGATCAGGTGAGAGAGAAGACTATCAGGTGAGACAGAAGACGATCAGGTGAGACACAAGACGATCAGGTGAGACACAAGACGATCAGGTGAGACAGAAGACGATCAGGTGAGACAGAAGACGATCAGGTGAGACACAAGACGATCAGGTGAGACACAAGACGATCAGGTGAGACACAAGACGATCAGGTTAGACAGAAGACGATCAGGTGAGACACAAGACGATTAGGTGAGACACAAGACGATCAGGTGAGACACAAGACGATCAGGTGAGACACAAGACGATCAGGTGAGACACAAGACGATCAGGTGAGACATAAGACGATCAGGTGAGACAGAAGACGATCAGGTGAGACAGAAGACGATCAGGCTGTATTATCATAATGACCTGTCTATAAACACCTGACGGGAGACGTTCACGAGAGAGAGAGAGAGAGAGAGAGAGAGAGAGAGAGAGAGAGAGAGAGAGAGAGAGAGAGAGAGAGAGAGAGAGAGAGAGAACTTCGGTAATTAAAATCCGCCGGAAAAAGATTGAGTTGTTAATAACCTCTCCTCCCCCCCCCCTTCCCCAACCGCCCCCCCCTCCCAGTGTTGATGAGGGAGAGGAGGGAGGGGAGGGAGGGGACGATCCAACACGCTAGGTAATTATTGTGTCATCATCTACGAGACAAAAATTACTTCACGGTTTTAATCAGACTTGAGGAATCTACTGGGTAAAATTCCCTCAAACGTTGTGAAGGACAGATGTGTGTGTGTGTGTGTGTGTGTGTGTGTGTGTGTGTGTGTGTGTCATTCCGGTCATTGAGGTCTGTGTAAATATTCACTGTACATTCCGCCTGACGAAACCTCTACATAAACGCCAATACGAGTAAATCATCATCTCCAAACGACCTGTGCCTTTCATACTTCAATAATACGTTAAACTTACGCCAGACGCACGTTCGCCAGTCATTACCGTACTCTGGCGTTGGGTAGTTGTTCCCCCCCCCCCCCGTCAGCAGACATCACACGGGGGACATGATTCATTATTCTCTTGGATGTGTTTATCTCTGACAGGGTTTTCCACTCAGGTGTCTCAGAGACCAGGATAAGTGGAGGTCCCTTGTATTGTTTTAGTTACAGTCCAGGGCTCTTCTAACCACACACACACACACACACACACACACACACACACACACACCTGCCATGGTTATATTGTTGGCGCTGGTCTGCTCATGCCCACTAGCAGCTGGTACAATGGCTGGCGTGTTTTGTGAAATATGGCACCTCTTTGTTTGTTTAGATTGTATTAAAACTCTCGTAATGGCTCTAAGGAACTTCATAATAGTGGCCAGACTATGGATGCTAGATAAGTATTCTACACAGGTGCCACATCTCATCAAACGCCTCTAACACTGTACCAGGTGTAAGTGCAGGCGACTGTACGTTTTAAAAATTAGTATATACAGAGTCTCCTGATTATTAACTCAGACCTTGTCCATCACAGGTTATTAACATTGAGATAATAGTAATTATGTCAAGAACTATCACTAATTACACCCCAAGATTTTACTAATGATAGCTGTAGATAACACTAATGGACGTAATCATCCACCAATCTCCCTTAATTATTAGCGTCAGTTCTTACGACTTTAGTGTCATCTTTCACTCTTTTCCAATCGTTGATTTAGTCCATTATTACGTCATAACTGTCTTCACCAATCATACAATCTCCTCCATATGACATCAAGAGTAACTACTTTTTTCCCTCTAATCAGTAGCCTCATCCCTTATGACGTATGGGATACTCATCAATTTCCACCAATCGCTGGCCTCGGCATTCATGACGTCACATCAGTCACCATCACTCATTCGTCCCTTCCCGTGTGACGTCAAGGATCAGCTTGATATCTACCCACAGTAGATGAATCTCTCGAGCTTCCATTGTGATCAACTCAGACGATTAATGTGGCAGCTGCTTCCTTGTGAGAGATATCGTTCGAGTTGTGTTCATGGAGAGGTGAGAGACGAGAGGTGAGGAGTGAGGGAAGGGTGAGGGGACAGCTTTGGCCTAATGGTGTACCACGGAAGCTGTTTGAAGCCTCTGACACTGTGTGGTGGTGGAGGGCAGGGTGGGAGGGGAGAGGGGAAGGGGAGGGAAGCGGAGGGGAGGGGAAGGGGAGGGAAGCAGGAAGAGAGATAGATAAGGGAAAGAGGGAGGAGGGAGGGAGGAGTAAAAAGGAATGAGGAAGAAAGGAAAAATAAAATGAGCAAGGAAGGGAAGGATTGAAGGAGAAAGAGGAAGGGGACAAACCATTTAAGGAGAGGGAAGGAGGGAAATAATAAGGAAGAGAAGGTAAAAATGAACAGAGAGAGAGAGAGAGAGAGAGAGAGAGAGAGAGAGAGAGAGAGAGAGAGAGAGAGAGAGAGAGAGAGAGAGAGCCTCCTCTACCACACACAGCCATTAGACAAAGCACGATGCGGACAGGCAATGAACGTGGCTTTCCCTGAGGGCCACACACACACACACACGCACACACACAAGGATCTTAAGTTAAATATTCCTCTTAAATAAACATACGTAAGAGGATTTATAAGAATTGGGATTGACTAAACCAATGGTGGCCAAAGTGTACTGAGACTCGACTAAAGGAAATGTATGAATAACCTAACCTAACCTAACGGGTCGAAGGTATGTTATTTATGCTACAGTATAACACTAATGTCTAAAAAAGGCGTCAAGATTATTCTGTGACTCTAATTTAATTAGATATGTTTACTTATTTTGAGTCAGGTGAGAAAAGTTAATGTGTAGAATGATTTAGTAGTGGATGCCAATGCCCTAAGGTATGGTAGGCCAGTAGAAGGTTTGCCCTCCCAATGCGTGTGTGGCTCTTCCTATGACGTTGATCACGCCATGGTGTGCAAGAAAGGGGGCTTCATATGCATGAGGCATGACGAAGTAAGGGATCTCACAGTATATATGTTGAAGGAAATCTGCCGTGATGTCAGGGTAGAACCGACCCTCCTTCCATTGGACGGTGAGAATTTCCAACATAGGACTTCAAACACATCCAACGAAGCCCGTGTTGACGTCAGTGCTCGAGGATTCTGGATGCAGGGACAGCGAGCCTTCTTCGACATCAGGATTTTTTATCCCATGGCCGCTTGTCACCGTAACTTAGCTCTCGATGCTGCACACAGGAGGAACGAGAACGACAAGATAAGGGCATACGGGGAGAGAATTCAGAACGTTGATCAAGGCAGCTTCACTCCTCTAGTGTTCACAACCTCTGGTGGGATGGGACCAAGTGCAAGATGCTTCTACGCCAGACTCGCGGAGGTGCTATCCGAACAGAAGCAGCAGCCCAAAAGTTATGTTACAGCCTGGATGAGATGTCGACTGTCCTTCTCTCTCCTTAGGTCGGCTTTGCTCTGCCTCAGGGGAACGAGAGCATCGGCCCAAAGCCGACAACAGTTACAGATATTGACTATGAGGCAACAGTCACTGAATGCCGCATAGATCTGCGGCTCTAACTCAACACAGCTAGGATAGCTACTTATGTATTAGAATATTTAATATTAAGGTAATAAAATAGTGGCGAAGGTGTGGCTATTGGGGGAGGCTGGAGGCCACGTTATTAAAAAAGAAAAAGAAAAAAGTAGTAGTAGTAATAGTAGTATTAGTAGTAGTAATAGTGGTAGTAAAACAATAATACGAAATTATAACATAACAAAAACGACAATAAACAAGTGTAAACAACAACAGTGTAAACAACAAGAATGACAAGAACAGCAAACAACAACGACAGTACTTGGAGCAGGAGTCAGACGACTAAGGAGCTACCGTCCCACGACACATAATGTACACGACTCATGAGGTGCACGACACATACGGTACACGACACATACGGTACACGACACATACGGTACACAACACATACGATACACGACACATACGGTACATAACACATACGATACACGACACATACGGTACACAACACATACGGTACACGACGAATTACCCCGATCGGAAAATATGTGTAGACTTATATACATTTATGCCCTGAGTGTTAATTTATACATTTACGAGCCAATTATAAGCTTTATTATACATAACATTAAACTATATCACGAGGGCAGAGGTCCATTATAATCTGTGAGAGAGAGAGAGAGAGAGAGAGAGAGAGAGAGAGAGAGAGAGAGAGAGAGAGAGAGAGAGAGAGAGAGAGAGAGAGAGAGGAGTAACAAGAAACAAAATTATTTCCATACCAAGAAAAATATAATTCCCTAAACACAAACAAACACAAACAAACAGATAGATAGATAAGCAATATAAGAAAGATTACATAATAAAGAGAAAATATCGATAATTAAGGGACAAAAAATAGTCGATGATGTAGGTAAATAAAACAAAGAATAAATAGAAGAAAATTAATAAACGAAATAAAACAGAGAAATAATAACAGTTTGATAAAGTTAGTTAGATAGAAAGAAGACAAAGACTAAGAAAAATAAAAGAAAATCAATGAAATATATAATAAATAAGACTTACTCATAAAAGGGGAGAAATGAGGAATGTAAAGGAGAATACAGTAAAACCTCTATTTAACGGACTATATAGAGATGAAAGTCCATTATATCGAGTGTCCGTTAAATGCGAAACTCCCATTTAACGGATAACATGAAGAGAGATTAACATTATATGGAGGTTTCGTTGTAGCTTCCGTGTGAATGAATAAAGGAGGGAAGAAGGAGGAAGACCAATAACGAAGGAGAGATGAAAGGGGAGAGAACTGTCAAAAGGGGAAGTATTTGTCCCTATATGAGGATTAAGGGTCAGGGATTAGGGACATGACGGCTTCCTGGATCAAAGGGTCTGGATGAGCACGTTAATAGATAAGGGATAGACAGAGAGAGAGAGAGAGAGAGAGAGAGAGAGAGAGAGAGAGAGAGAGAGAGAGAGATTGGCATCCATACAGCTATCTGGCGCAGAATCTAACACAGTATAAAATGGTTCCTTTTTCTCCTCAATATATTCAGATGCATCAGTAGCTCTATACATGTCACTCATCCACCCACTCGTTTGCTTACTTACTCAGTCACTCACTCATCCACTAACCCACCCACCCACTCACTCACATATAATGGTTGCCCCTCGTGTACGAGGATGGCCGGCCCTCGGGCCACCTTGGAGTGAATTTGTTTAAGGTGTAGAAGCTGTCGCCAACACAACAACCACCCCCTGAGTTAACGAGCTGCATGACCCAGTGTCAAGGAATAGTCCGAGAAGACCGGACAACTCGCCAACTGCACTGGCTAACCATTACCCCGGAATACGATCCACAAATCGATTAACATCCAGGTCCCCAATTACTGCTGAGTAGACAGAGGCAAATGGCGTAAAGAAAGTTGCCCATAATTTCACCCTGCCCGGGGATCGAACACGGGTCCACCCGTTTGCAAGGCGAGCATACTGACCATTACAGGTCACCACAGGAGGTAGAGGGTGAGAGCTTGGGGTAGACACTTACCAGCAGAGATAAAGTGAGAGTGAGGGAGACAAACTCGCCACTCTCACCTGTCCAAACATCCTTACCTGTAAAGATAAAATACAGCCATTAGTGGGACGAGGTTGTTTATTTGGTGTTGTTGAGAGAGAGAGAGAGAGAGAGAGAGAGAGAGAATGACTGGTACAGAACTTGTCAATCCTATTCAGAAAAAAAATTATCATTCTGCCGGAAAAACACACACACAAAAAACATCACTAATGATGACGCAGTGTAAGGTGTAGGGCTGCCTGGAGGAGGGGGGGAGGGGGAGAGAAGGGGGAAGGGGAGGGAGAGAAGGGGGAAGGGGAGGGAGGCGAAGGGGGAAGAGGAGGGAGGAGAAGGGGGAAGGGGAGGGACAGAAGGGTTGATCCAGCCAAGGTATAACTTGCCTCAGAAACTCTTCGATATTACCACCAAAATATCCTTATTCCCCCCCCCCCCCCCCGACAGCTCTCGACCCTCCCTCTGTTGAAAATATTAAAAAATAACACATTTCATTTTTTCTACGAATGATGAAATAAATGTCTCTTGAGGGAGGAACACCACGAGGAGTTTGATAAAGCGACACATTTTACCAATATTTATTACCTGTGACGTCAAACACCGGCGATATTTATGGGACAGACACGATGAATCATAGAGATATACTACCGTTCTGGACCTGACAGATGCACCTGACCCTCCCCCACACACCCACAACCCCCCCACACCCACAACAACCCGAACCCCTCGTAACAACCCATTGAACTATATGACATAACTCTCAAAATATCTACAAATCATCACTAAGACTCGACCTTTAAGTAGATACGATCATTAGTCATTATTGAGTGTGTTAAATTGTATATAACAAATAAATCACTATGACTCACACTGTATTATGGAATTAACAGGAGAGAGACAGTGTTAATTTTGTGCTTCGCTAATCTCTAATAATTAACTCAAGTGTTAAATTTAACCCAGTTGATTAAACACACGTGATGTTGACTCTATTATACTTGAATTTGGATGTTTGGTGATATTTTCAGAGTATGGTAGCTCTCTCTCTCTCTCTCTCTCTCTCTCTCTCTCTCGCCTTTCAATTCAATTCCATTCCACATAACTCTTTCCTCCCTTCCTCTTTTCCACCCCCAAGATCCTCCTCCTCTCACCTCCCTCCCTCTCCCCCCACCTCCCCCCTTCCCACCTCCCTCCCTCTCCCCCCACCTCCCCCCTTCCCACCCCCTCCCTCCCTCCTCTCCCCTCCCCCCTCTCTCCCCAGTATAGCTCTGAAAAATGGCTTTGATGCTGGGAAACATATATTGCTGACGCTGGGCTGAACACAACAGAAAAGCGAGTATTGTTGTCGAGGTCTCCGTCAATGACCAATGGCTTCGTCGCCTCCTAAGAACATCGAGACGTGTGACGGAACCATAAAACGCCATTGTGTGTTGTTAAGACTTTATTACAAGAACTACAGACGATGATTTAAGAAGAAACAAAACGCAGAAAGAAAATTAGATAACAATAATAATAATAATAATAATAATAATAATAATAATAATAATAATAATAATAATAATAATAAACGGTTTATTAATAGAGTTGCAGCCGGTGGATGAAAATATACAGACTTACATTTGGTTTAGACATAGTGATATAATATGCATTGAATACATTTACAGGGCTGTACAGTACATAAATCAGGAGTTGTTTATTATTTTAACAATAGATGGGATGGTGCTGTTCTTATATCTATCGGTGAGGGCTCTTATGGGCTGAATTTTGTTGTAGTGGCGGACTGTGCGAGTTGGGTGGGGGGTTGCAGGTGGCAGGAGGTGGCGATGGCGAGGGTGGTGCAGTAGTCCACGGCCAAACCTTTCCAGTGCTTGGTGGTGGAGGTCACTGAGGGATGGCATTTCCAGGGTGGAGAGAGCGTTGGTGTAGCCGGAGTAGTCTGCGCCGAGCATGATTCTGCAGGCCCTTTTCTGTACCTTCTCTAGCTGACGTTGTTGGGTGGAGTTGAGAGAAGACGACCAGGCTGGTGACGCATACGTTAGTTTGGGGAGAATAATGGCGTTGTAGATGGTCCTCAGCTCTGGAGTGGGTGTCCCAAGTGGCCTAAGTCTTCGTAGCATGTAGAGACGGTACGAGGCTGCCTTGACTGTGTTATTTACATGGGCCTTCCAGTCAAGTTTGTTGTCTATAGTTACACCCAGGAGTTTGGCAGACTGCACCAGCTGGAGAGGATGGGCACCCACTGTGACTGCTGGGGCTTGCACTGGAGTGGTGGCGGTATTGATGTGCATGACTACGGTTTTGGTGTGGTTGATGGTGACCTTGTTCTCCGTAGTCCATGCCTGTAGCCTGTCCAGGGTGCCTTGTAGCGATGAGTAGTCTGGTGCGGTGTTGTCCACTGACACCTCCACAGTGCAGTCATCCACGTACTTCCACCTGTGAGGAGTGTCCGATAGAGCGTCATTGATCAGGATGAGGAAGCACAGTGGTCCCATCTTGGTCCCCTGGGGAACACCGCAGGTGAGGTGTTGGAATGTAGAGACCAAGCCATGATACCTCACTGCTTGGCGACGTCCACTCAAGAAATCAGTGAGCCATGAGACCAGGTTGGTGGGCAGGCCGAGTGCAATAGCCTTGTTTTGTGTGTGTGTGTACTTATACTGAATCAATGATAACGTACGTGGCTGACATCAACAGCGTTAGAAAGTTGACAGGTGTGGCACTTTATCAACAGTGCCATAAAGTTAACATGTGTGGCACTATAACAACAGTGACATAATTATGACAGGTGTGGAACTATATCAATAGTCTCATAAAGTTAACAGGTGTGCCACTATAACAACAGTGCCATAAATATGACATGTGTGGCACTACATCAACAGTGCCATTAAGTTGAAAGGTGTGGCACTATAACAACAGTGCCATGAATATGACAGGTGTGGTACTATATTAACAGTACCAGACAGTTAACAGGTGTGGCACGATAACAACAGTGCCATAAAGTTAACATGTGCGGCACTATAACAACAGTGCCATAAAGTTAACATGTGTGGCACTATAACAACAGTGCCATAAAGTTAACATGTACGGCACTATAACAACAGTGCCATAAAGTTGACAGGTGTGGCACTATATCAACAGTGCCAGAAGGATGACAGAATATGAGAGCTGACAGGAATGCCACGGTATCGACAGCGCGTGTAGGTTGACAGGTGTGGCACTGCACGAAAGCAACAACAACGAGCAGGGGAGGGGGGGGGGGGGTCCCAGCATAGTGGCACTAACACGAGGCACCACACACTGTCATATTGATCATCCTCTCTCCTACTCCCTCAGCTGAATCCTGTGACCATGTGTGAAAACTCTTGTGGCGGTCCACCTATGTACTGTGATCCAACTGTAGTGTGGTTCATCCGTGGTCCAGTGGTCCACCTGCGTAATATGGTCCACTGGTCCACCTGTGTATGTATGTATGTATGTATGTATGTATGTATAAACAGCACACACACTGAAAAATAAAACACCAGCTCCAATCTTTTTGTTTTCGACGAATAACATGAAATAACCCACAGACAGACAGACAGACACACAGACACACCCTCCGTCCAATCACAACTAACAGAGTCCAACAGACAGACACTAAAGAATAACAGTAAAAAAAAAAAAAGAGATATTTCCGTTTGTATGTATGTGTGTGTGTGTGTGTGTGTGTGTGTGTGTGTGTTTTTGGCATATCTGTTATCAAGAGAATTTTCCTGTCCAACCACCCGTCACAAACACGTTTAATTCATGTTGACCTTAAATAAAATAATATACATGACCTTAACTCCAGCTAGAGATAAGATAGTTTGCCATTACGAGTTATTTATATTTTATGTAATTATTATTTTTAAGTATTTTTTTAATGTTTATGATTTGTATTATTATTATTATTATTATTATTATTATTATTATTATTAACTCCTTACTAATGTCTGTCTAAGCGTCTCTCCCTTTCTCTGTCTATTTGGCTGTCTCTTCTAACCTCTGTCTCTCAAACTCTTCCCCACTTCTCTCTGTTTATCTCTCTTTCTCTCTCTCTCATTTTTTACATACCATCAGTCAAGTAATTTCCTCTCTCTCTCTCTCTCTCTCTCTCTCTCTCTCTCTCTCTCTCTCTCTCTCTCTCTCTCTCTCTCTCACAGACCAGCAGTCCTTTCCCCAAGATCGCTCCATCACTCACGCCCATAAAACTATATAATCACCCTTCACCCTGACCTTCCTTCACCCTGACCTTCCTTGACCTTCCTTCACCCTGACCTTCCTTCACCTTGACCTTCCTTCACCTTGACCTTCCTTTACTTTGACCTTCCTTCACCCTGACCTTCCTTCACCCTGACCTTCCTTCACCCTGACCTTCCTTCACCTTGACCTTCCTTCATCTTGACCTGCCTTCACCCTAAGAGCAATTACCGTCCTCTGAGTCACCACCAAACCATGGACGTAAAATAATGTAAACAACGAACAACATACAGACAGACACGTGTAAACAAACTAACTCAGACAGTGTAGAGTCAAACAGACAGACAGACAGACAGACAGACAGACAGACAAAAGAGACACTGAGACACATGGACTTAAAACTATAGGTAGAGGTTGGTTAGATTAGGCTAGATTTGGTTAGGTTAGGTACAGACCCTAAATTTCCTCACTTGCACCCAAAATTAGGGGCCACAACACTAATCATTCAGTCACAACTAACTCACTGTACCTCCTTCTACCTTACCTGTACTAATTACTACATCTTTCCCGGGTCACCCTAACTTATTCTTCCTGGCGTCGTCATAAACATCTCCCTTAATTAACTCCATTCTCCCTTACTCACTTTACCTCTCCCTCACACAACCCCTCTGACCTCTCCTTTACTCCCCCTACTTCACCCCCTACCCTCCCTTACACCACCCCATCGACCTCTCCCTTACTCCTCCTCCCTTAGTCCCACAAACCCCCCCTTACTCCCTCAACCCCTCCCTTACACCACCCCCTACCTCTCTCCTCTCTTCTACCCCTTTTCCCTACCCCCCCCCCCCCCGGACAGACTGGTCGAGTATTATAGCTCAAAATACTGGAACCATCGTGAATTTCCCAACCAATTTGCAAGACTTCTTTAAAGACTCTCCCACGTAATGAAAAAAAAAAATCCCTCGTTTTTTTTCCCCACAGTTACCGTCAGTGAGGGTAAGAAATAGGAAGAGGAATTTCCCCTGCCACAACGGGATATTGCCAATAATATGCATGTGTGGGGGGAGGGAGGGGGGGGGGGAGGGGGGGAGGGGGGTCTTGCTGCTGTGTTTGTCAATATCTTACGTAGCCAGAGAAAATTTGACGGTGTATATATATATATTTCGTGAATTGTTAGGTTAGGTTTGGTTAGGTTAGGTTAGTCTGCACCTAACAAACGGAACAGACAAATAAACAGACGAACGGGGACTTATTTATATACTCTCTCTCTCTCTCTCTCTCTCTCTCTCTCTGCTAGTGGTAAGAGAAGACAACAACAATAATAATAATAACAATAACAACAACAACAATAATAACCACAACAACAAAAACGACAATAACAACAACAATAACAACAATAACAATAACCACAATAACAACAATAACAACAATAACAACAATAATAACGACAATAACGACAATAACAACAACAATAACAATAATAACAACAATATCAACACCACCACCACCACCACCACCACAACAACAACCACCACCACCACCAACAACCACCCACCACCAACCACCACCTCTTCAAGACAGCCTCCCACCCTATCATACAACCCAGGGCAACATGAGGTGACCCACAGCAGAGAGAACCACCAACACAGGTCCAGTACTTGATGAACTCGGGCCTCTAGTGAATGGGAAGACCAGACCCCAAGATAGGTCAGGGGTCAATACGCACCAACAACCTTATCATTCTAGGTCACTCAGAGGTCAGAGGTGAATAATGTACTAACCTAACAATACCTTTTCTGTCCTCTGATTATTATTATTATTATTATTATTATTATTATTATTATTATTAATGTATAAAAATAATAAATATGTTACGACTCTTTAAATATAGTGTGAGAGTGGGGAAGAGGGGGAGTGGGGAAGAGGGGGAGTGGGGAAGAGGGGGAGTGGGGAAGAGGGGGAGTGGGGAGGAGGTGAAGGAGTGGGGAGGAGGTGGGAAAAGTGAGAGTGAGGAACAGAAGGTAAGAGGGAAGGGAGAAGAAAAAAGTGAGAGAGAGGGGAAGAAAGTGAGAGAGGGGAAGAAAGTGAGAGAGGGGAGGAAAGTGAGAGAGAGGGGAGGAAAGTGAGAGAAGGGAGGAGAAAAAAGTGAGAGAGAGGGGAAGAAAGTGAGAGAGAGGGAAAGAAAGTGAGAGAGAGGGGAAAAAAGTGAGAGAGGGAGTGAGAGATACCCAATGATGGTCAGGAAAGAGTTAGTAGGAAACAATCTACTATCAAACAGAGGTAAAGACTCTTAATGACATCTCCCAGGTAACACCAATTTGCACTACGACCTATTCACCCAATTTCAATTATTTATTTATACATACAATTATTCATCAGTCAAGACTACTGTTTACACGCAACGCAACGCAACACACGCAACGCAACACACCACCACACACAACACACGATCAAATGCAATGATAAATCCCCCAGTGTTTTTGTGTTACCGAGACAAGACGAAGGAAAGCAATAACACGCCTTAATGAACATGTCGATAAAGAGCGTTTTACCGTGAAAGAGAGAGAGAGAGAGAGAGAGAGAGAGAGAGAGAGAGAGAGAGAGAGAGAGAGAGAGAGAGAGAGTAATTACGGGTAACCGAGTGAAGGGTGGTAGGGGAGGGTAAGGGGGAGGGTAAGGGGGAGGGTAGGGGGGGAGGGGAGTAAAGGGAGCCCTAATAAACGAGGTTATATCAGCACCATCCTCAGGGACACTCAGGGCTGCCAGGGATCCCTCGTGTCGGAGAGGAACTTAACCCTATGATATCCAGGTCCAACCCTTAGCTGATCAACCTTAATCCTTAGCTGATCAACCTTAGCCCTTAGCTGATCAACCTTAATCCTTAGCTGATCAACCTTAGCCCTTAGCTGATCAACCTTAACCCTTAGCTGATCAACCTTAACCCTTAGCTGATCAACCTTAGCTCTTAGCTGATCAACCTTAACCCTTAGCTGATCAACCTTAACCCTTAGCTGATCAACCTTAGCCCTTAGCTGATCAACCTTAATCCTTAGCTGATCAACTTTAGCCCTTAGCTGATCAACCTTAATCCTTAGCTGATCAACCTTAACCCTTAGCTGATCAACCTTAACCCTTAGCTGATCAACCTTAGCCCTTAGCTGATCAACCTTAACCCTTAGCTGATCAACCTTAGCCCTTAGCTGATCAACCTTAACCCTTAGCTGATCAACCTTAACCCTTAGCTGATCAACCTTAGCCCTTAGCTGATCAACCTTAACCCTTAGCTGATCAACCTTAACCCTTAGCTGATCAACCTTAACCCTTAGCTGATCAACCTTAACCCTTAGCTGATCAACCTTAGCCCTTAGCTGATCAACCTTAACCCTTAGCTGATCAACCTTAACCCTTAGCTGATCAACCTTAACCCTTAGCTGATCAGATTTAATCCTCAGCTGATCAAACCTACACAAATAAAGTGATTATTTACCTATAAATTTCTAATCTTACCGTAGAGTCTAAGGTAGAGTCTAAGGTAGAGTCTAAGGTAGAGTTTAAGGTAGAGTCTAAGGTAGAGTCTAAGGTAGAGTTTAAGGTAGAGTCTAAGGTAGAGTCTAAGGTAGAGTCTCTAAGGTAGAGTTTAAGGTAGTGTCTAAGGTAGAGTCTCTAAGGTAGTGTCTTAGGTAGAGTCTCTAAGGTAGAGTCTAAGGTAGAGTCTCTAAGGTAGAGCCGAAGGTAGAGTCAAATTTTGTTGTTGTTGATCTTTTTGTTTTTAATTTTCTTGTTGTTATTCTTGTTCTTCTTGTTCTTAATTTTGCTGTTGCTGTTATTATTGTAATATTTTCTTGTTATTGTTCTTCTTGTTCTTGCTCTTCTTGTTATTGTTCTTGCTCTTCTTGTTCTTCTATTTTTTGTTCTTCTTAATCATCTTCTTAATTATCTTCTTCTTTCTTACCAACAATTCCAAGTAATTCCTTCGTCTCAGACCATCGTCCTTAACTCAACAATAACCTAACCTAACCTATCCTAGCCTATCCTAACTCAAAATTAACCTAACCTATCCTAGCCTATCCTAACTCAACATTAACCTAACCTATCCTAGCCTATCCTATCCTAACCTAACGCTAACCTAACCTATCCTAGCCTATCCTAACTCAACATTAACCTAACCTAACCTAACCTAACCTAACCTAACCTAACCTAACCAAACCTAACGCTAACCTAACCTATCCTAGCCTATCCTAACTCAACATTAACCTAACCTATCCTATCCTATCCTATCCTAACCTAACGCTAACCTAACCTATCCTAGCCTATCCTATCCTAACCTAACCTATCCTAGCCTATCCTATACTAACCTAACCTATCCTATCCTAGCCTATCTCAACATTAACCTAACCTATCCTAGCCTATCCTATCCTAACCTAACGCTAACCTAACCTAACCAAGTCTCCAAGTAGGGTTAGGGTGATTCATCTTCAGGCGAATAAGTTGGGTTTGTCAAATATTTAGGTGCCACAAAAGCCCACCGAGCCCACATAAGCCCACAAAAGCCCACATACGCCCACAAAAGTCCACATAAGCCCACAAAAGCCCACATACGCCCACAAAAGTCCACATAAGCCCACAAAAGCCCACATATGCCCACAAAAGCCCACAAAAGACCATATAAGCCCACAAAAGCCCACAAAAGCCCACAAAAGCCCACATAAGCCCACAAAAGCCCACATAAGCCCATAAAAGCCCACATAAGCCCACAAAAGCCCACAAAAGCTCATAAAAGTCCACAAACACAGAGGTACTTTCATAACCAACACAGTCATTATCACGTTCCATTAAAAAGTAACACAAGACTCTTCACCCACAGGCCAAATTACTCTAATGGTGAAGACACAACACTGGAAGTATACAAAGTAGGAACAGAGGTAAAAAAAAAATACATAAATAAAGAAATAGATAAACAAGAGGCCAAGAGAAGAGAATTGTGGGGGGAGAAGAGACACAGAAATGATGATGAGAGAGGGAGGTGTGTAGAGGAGGCGTGGGAGGAGGGCTGGGGTGGTGGTAAAGGAGGAGGAGGCGTGTGAGTGAGGGTAGAGGAGGAGGCGTGTGAGGAGGGTAGAGGAGGAGGCGTGTAAGGGGGGTAGAGGAGGCGTGTGAGGGGGGGTTAGAGGAGAAGGCGTGTGAGGAGGGTAGAGGAGGAGGCGTGTAAGGGGGGTAGAGGAGGAAGCGTGTAAGGGGTGTAGATGAGGGGGCGTGTAATAGGAGGGGGATTGAGAAGAGCCTGACCCACGTCCCCTAAGGGTATATCTTATGTAAATGTTGGGTGGGTCTCTCACTCCCCCCCACCCTTTGTCTCTCTCCCACCACCCCACAAACCCCCCCTCAACCACTCTCCCCAGCCATACAGTCCTCCTTCCCACTTTCCCCTCTCTCTCCCCCCTTCTACCCCTCTCACTACCCCCTCTCCCTCCCCTCCCCTCTCCTTCCCCTCCTTCACTTCATAATAAACTCTTCCCTAGTGTCCTCCTGGCTTACCCCGTTCCTCACACCACCAAGTTCATTGACCTTAAATGACCTTACACTCTCCTTCTCTTACAAGGTCATAACACAGGTGGCCTTCGGTATGGAGTGTGTTGGATACGCCTTTCTTCCCACCCGAACACGTATGACGGCCATTTGTCGTGCGTCGTTTGTGAGTCGGGGATTTTGTCTAAAAGTCGGGGATTTTGTCTAAAAGTCGGGGATTTTGTCTAAAAGTCGGGGATTTTGTCTAGAAGTCGGGGATTTTACAATCTCTCTCTACTGCACCAAGAAAAAAAAATTACCTTAAAGATTCTCAAATATTCGTAAGTAAATCTCTATTCTTAAAGATTCTCAAATATTCGTCAGCTACTATAGTCTAAGAATAACATCGACGCCATTTTCCCCCCGTCAAATTTAAGAAAAATAAATCTTATGTAAACAAACCAACGAATGATACCTTGAGAATTTGGCCAAAGGTAAAAAAAAAATCGTAAATAAAATAAATTCCAAAACTTCATAACTGGAAGAATTGTGTTTTTCTTGTAATTTTTTTTTTTTTATCTGAAATTAAAATTTTCATCACAGTGGCGCCAGCAAACGGTTCATTTACACATTATTGTTATTTTCATTATTTGGGGGAGGGGAGAGGGGAGAAGAGAGGGGAGTAGGGAGGGGAATAGGAGGGAGGGGAGAGGGGAGGAGAGTAAGGAGGAGAAGGGAAGAGAGTAGGAGGGAGAAGTAAGGGGAATGGGGAGGAGATTGAACAGGGAAGTAGGGGTGGGAATGGGGAGGTGATTGGAGAAGGGAAGGGAATAGGGAGGAGAGTAGGGAAGGGAGTGACAATTTTCAGGTCATATTAAAAAATAAAAATTAGACCCAAGTTATCGACAATTTTGGGATCAACTTATCGACAATTTTGGGATCAAGTTATCGACAATTTTAAGATCAACTTATCGACAATTTTAGGATCAAGTTATCGACAATTTTAGATCAACTGATCGTCAATTTTAGGATTAACTGATCGACAATTTTAGGATCAAGTTATCGACAATTTTAGATCAACTGATCGTCAATTTTATGATCAACTTATCGTCAATCTTAGGATCAACTTATCGTCAATTTTAGGTCCAACTTATCGACAATTTTTCGACCAAGTTATCGTCAATTTTAGGATCAACTTATCGTCAATTTTGGGACCAACTTATCGACAATTTTAGGATCAAGTTATTAAAAATTTTCAGACTGGGATCCTAACAGCACAAAATTCTTCCGCCATATTAAGTCGTGACCCACAAACAAGGCAGAGAAAAATATGCAAGAATATTCTCCCTTTATGTAACGTGATATTACCAGTCTCTCTCTCTCTCTCTCTCTCTCTCTCTCTCACACACGGGTACGATGACTGCGCATGCGCATTGAGGCGGGTCTTGGCCCAGCTGTGACGTCATGCAGTAACTCCCCCCCCCCCCCCCCCCACCCCCCCAAACAGGACAACCAATTAGAGACCAGCTTAAGGTAATCCAAGGAACAAGTAATAGGGGAGGGAAGAGGGGGGAGAGGTGGGGGAGAGGGTGAAGGGAAGGGGTCAGGATGAGGGGGAGAAGAGGAAAGGGATGGGAGAGAGAGTGTAAGGGGAAGAGGTTAGTGTAAGGGAGAGTGAGGGAGAGGGAGGAAGGGAGAGGGCGGAGGAATATACACTTAGATTATGGAAAGGAAGCGAAAGAGAATCATGGCCTTTTCTTATTGGGGATTTGAGAGAGAGAGAGAGAGAGAGAGAGAGAGAGAGAGAGAGAGAGAGAGAGAGAGAGAGAGAGAGAGAGAGTAACGGAACTTAATAAAAAATAAATAAAGATAAAAATAAATAAAAATGGGAATTAAAATTGCGGTAAATAATAAGTAGCGAATAACGATAATAATAATAGACGAGTAAGTGATAAACGATAAAAAGTTAACAACAACAATAATAATAATAATAATAATAATAATAATAAAAATAACAATAATAATAAAAATAATAACAATAATAACAAATAATAATAACAAATTAATAATAAGTGACAAGGAAGAAAAAAACAAAAAAAACAATAATAATGATAAAGTGTTAAGTGGCAAAAACAAAAGTGGTGCCAACTACCACCCTGGGGGCCACTGGTGTCTCGTTAGGTTAGGTTAAGTTTGGTTGGGTTAGGTTATGTTTTGGTTGTGGTTAGGTTATGTTTTGGTTAGGTTAGGTTATGGTCGATGGTTTGTGGATTGAAAAGAAAAACACACACACACACACACACACACACACACACCGAACCGGGCACTTATCGTATTTACAAAATCCACGACTACAGACACACAGACAGACAAACAAACAAACAGACAGACAGACAGACAGACAGCCCACACACACACACAAGATGGAGACGAACAGAGAGTGAGGCGTGACGAGTAAGACCTTTAAACCTGAATTATATATAAGAGAAGAAAAATACAGAGTGGTGGAGAGGGGGGAGGGGGGTGAGAGGGGTGGGGGTGAGGGGGGTGAGGGAGGGGGTGAGGGAGGGCGTGAAGGTGGGAGGGGTAACAAGAATGAAGGGGGGGAGAGGAGGAGAGAAGGAGAGAGGAGCACAGGCGGGGAAGAAGGAAGAGGAAAGGGGGTGTGGAGGGAAGGGGAGGGCGAGAAGACAGAAGGAAGAAGGAGGAAGAGGGAGAGGAGGAGAACGAGGAAGAGGAAGGGGGAGGAGAAGGGGCTAGAGTATAAAGACAAGGACCTGGAAAAAATAGGTGATAAACCAGGAGATAGAAGAGACAGTGTGTGTGTGTGTGTGTGTGTGTGTGTGTGTGTGTGTGTGTACCAGAGAGAGCTCGGGATGAAGGAACAAAGAAAGAAGACAAAAAAAATCCTCTTTAGTTTCTTAAGTTTTGCATTTTTTCTTTTTCCAACTGTGACGACTTGGTGGTGTTGGAGATGGTGTTGGAGATGGTGGTGATGGTGGTGGAGATGGTGGTGTTGGAGATGGTGGTGGTGGAGATGGTGGTGGTGGAGATGGTGGTGTTGGAGATGGTGGTGGTGGAGATGGTGGTGGTGAAGATGGTGGTGGTGGTGATGGTGGTGTTGGTGGTGGAGATGGTGGTGGTGGAGATGGTGGTGGTGGAGATGAATGAATGAATGAATGAATTAAATGAATGAATGAATTAAATGAATGAATGAATGAAAATAATTGAATGAATGAATTAAATGAATGAATGAATAAACTAAATATAAGAAAAAATGAATGAATGGATGAAAGAATGAATGAATGAAAGAATGAATGAACGAATGAATGTAAGAATTAAATGAATGAATGAATAAACTAAATATAACAAAGAATGAATGAATGAATGAATGAAGGAGTACCAGTGAATGAATGAATGAAAGAATAAATGAATGAATGAATGAATGAACTAAATATAACAAAGAATGAATGAATGAATGAATGAAAGTATGAATGAATGAAAGAATGAACGAATGAATGTAAGAATTAAATGAATGAATGAATAAACTAAATATAACAATGAATGAATGAATGAAGGAGTACCAGTCAATGAAAGCACAAAAATTTCGTGATCGGTCTCGTGTCCAGCCATAGTGCGTCACAGCTTCTACACAGGATGATGGATAGGAGGAAAACGAGGATGATAAACCATAATAGAGAGAAAATGAGAATTAGAAGAGGAAGAAAGACGAAAGAAGAAGAAGAATGGTGGAAGAGATAAAGAAGAGAAATATAAAGAAGGATGACGGAAGAAAGGGAGATGAAAGAAGATAAGATAAAGAAGAGACATACGAAATAAGACGAAGGAGAGAGAGAGAGAGAGAGAGAGAGAGAGAGAGAGAGAGAGAGAGAGAGAGAGAGAGAGAGAGAGAATATCTGGCCTATTCTTCACATAGTGTTTTCAGTTTTTTAAAATTCTCAACAACTAAAATCAAAACTTCTTTCCAAGTCTTAAAAAATAAAACACCTCGAAAAAGCTCCGTCTGGCTGTGTGTGTGTGTGTGTGTGTGTGTGTGTGTAATCTTTGCTCATTAATCTATATAAGTATCAATAATTTTTTACTCATTTGTCTGTCTGTCTGTGTCTATCTGTCTGTCTGTCTTAAATCTGTCACATGATGATGATAACACCTGCAGTTATCTAATTAGAGGAACCAGGCTATTAAGGCCGCATTGGACGGCAGGTTTGGGTAATTAGGTGACCAAACCTTTTATTATTGTTTTAATGAATCTAATTATCCTATCGACACGGTGGGGAGGGAGGGAGGAAGGGAGGGGGGGGAGAGGGAGGGAGGGAGAAGGAGGTGAAGGGGGGGAAAGGAGTAGAGGATGGGAGGGTAAGGGGAAGGTGAAGAGGAGAGGAAAGGGAAGGGGAAGGAGGAGGAGGAGGGAGAAGAAGGAAGCAGGTTCAGGGGACAAGGGGAAGGGGAAGGAGGAGGAGGAGGAGGGGTCTTTGTTGAGGGTCTTCCGTGCAAGAAAAGACCAAATCTTACTCATCAACTCTGTCAGACCTGATTACTGAAGTCACTTGGTAACACGTACCCTGGCTTCACACACTCACTCACCGAAAAGAATTTAATATCACTCCTCTAACACCCACTTAGATCTGTTTCCACCAACGTCCATGAACGTGTATGAAATTTACAAGTGAAAACAGACTTTGTAGACAACCTGTATTTCAACTGACACATCTAAACGTATGGAGGGACACTTGTTTACTGATGATCGTCGAGTCCTACATGTTATCGTATATTCATTTCCTGGTAAAAAAAAACAACGACGACGTGTACTGCAATGTGTGTGTGTGTGTGTGTGTGTGTGTGTGTGTGTGTTGACTCATCTCTCCCACACACCTTCATTACCTCTTGTTTCCCTCTCCTTTATCCCTCTCATCCCCATCCTCTTCTCTCTTTGGACCTCTCGTCAACTCACCTCCCTGACTCTCTCTTCTCCCTAGCCTCTAACCTCATATCCCCCTCCCTCTCCTGTACCTCTCACTCCTCATTCTTCCCTCCCTCTCTTTCTCTTCCCTCTCATTCTTCATCCTCCCCTACCTTCCCTCTCACACCCTTACCTCATGTTTCCTCTAGGCTGAGATATACTTTATGATAATCTCCCTATTGTGACCTATTATACTCTACCTCCCCTCCTCCCTACCGTCTGAGGCCACACACACACACACACACGCACACACACACACACACACACACACACACACACACACACACACAGTCTTCTGAACTCTTCCTGTCCACTACTGTGAGAAACTCTCTTACATGGAGAGTTTGAAACGCGTTCTGTACAAAAACAATGGTACAGAACGCGTCTTTTTTTTTTCGAACGCACATCATAAATCTTTTCCGAACACACTTACTAAAATAAAATTCCGGATGTTAAAATTTTAATATTTTCCTAAAGGGATTTTTAAGATAATTTCCGTTTACACCAACAAGGACAAAATTCCGAACAGTTCTCTAAAAATAGAACATACTTAATAAAGCACGTTCCGAGCACCCAAATAATTATCCGAACAAACCAATAACACTATTCCGAACACTCCTCTTATACCACTTTCAAACACATTTCTTAAAACATAATCCGAACACCCTAACAAAGCACACTATCCGAACACACCTAAAACATTTTCCGAACACATGTCCGATATTTCCTTAATCTAAAAATACATTCCAAACTCGAGCCCAGGATATTTCACCTAAAGATTAAACACCCCCCCCCCCCACCACCCCAATTAGTGTTAGGGTAGTTAATCTTCAGGTGAAATAAGCTGAGGTGTAGATTCTTCAGGTGATTCAAACTGTCTAAGAACAGCCCAAACCTTTTATCTAAGTGAGTCCCTGAACGCACCCTCTCCCTGCACTAGCTCCCAGACAGGGCCCCAAAACACCTGCCAGTTATCTCATCCACTCAGGAAAAAGTAAGGGATTATGTCTCACTTCTGGCTGTCCCTCACGTCGCCTCACCCTGTTGTAGCCCCAAGACAATGGTGGTTCTTGGTGAAGTCTCTCTCTCTCTCTCTCTCTCTCTCTCTCTCTCTAGCTGAGGAAGGGCAGAGGTGTTAAATAATTTGTGGTAACTTAGGAGCAATCAAAGGGTCAATCAGTTAGTCCGTCAGTCATTCAGTCAGCTAGGGACTTTAGCTAATCAGATATCACCATGGACGTCAGCCAACCACAAGTCACTATGCTCCACTTCTGTTTTAGTAATACAAATATTTACACTTACGTCAAATATATATATGCACGGTAAAATAGTCGATACCCAGAGTTTTTGTAGACCTTCCAGAATAAATAAAAAAAATGGCCTCCAAATCGCAATTCTACATCAGCTAAAAATATTTAAAGTTCAGGAGAATGTTAAAGTGTTTTAAAATTATATCCGCTATATATTAACAATTAAATAAGGCAACACACTTATTAATATTGTTGACGGATATATTACATGAAATTCAAGATGGCCGCTGAATTTTATATTTTTTTTTCAGAATGACGAAAACCAATACAGCTCATCAGTTTCGTTTATTGGTGATTGAATGTCATTTAGGGGAGGCCACAACACACCACCTGGACTGTACAGTGTAAACAAGGGCGGATAGACGGACAGACATGGATAAACCAGGACCATTTAGAGTAAGTCGATAAACGCCACAGGGAAGAGGAGGAGGAAAAGGAGAGGGTAGGAGGAGGAGTTGGAGGAGGAGGAAACGGAGAGAGGAGGAGGAGGTGGAAAAGGAGAGGGTAGGAGGAGGAGAAGGAGAGGGTAGGAGGAGGAGGAAGGGGAGGGGAGGATCCGTGCGCATATTAACTTTATAGTGTTGACACGTGTCTGTCAACCAGGGCAGCACGAACCTCTAAATGACTGGAAGTGGGAAGTAAAGGAGACACGCTGGCACACCTGGCCGGATCACGTGTTTACCTGCAGTGGGTTATTAGCCAGTGGAGCCCCGGGCGGTTAATCCTAAGTTATTGCCAACAGTCAAGATCCTGAGTCAATACTGATGGTCTGAGGTCAGGCTGTCTCCACTAAGGCTCTGCATTGTTGGGTTAAGGTCAACCTGACAATGGCTCCAACGTCCTGGGGTCTTAACGGTGGAGGCTGAGGGTCAATTTGTTAGGAATGGGGTCAGTAATGGATAAGTGAGGTTAACCAGAAGGTCAATGTTAGAACAAGTACTGTACACAGAAAGACACGTCATTACCTAGACATGCAAAAATCCCAGACATGCAAGAGAGGCCATTGACACGCAGAGACACGTCCGAGACACAGACTGCAGACATACCAGACAGGAACCAGACATAGATAGAATGCAGCCTAAGGGGGGGGGGGGGGAGGGGGGGGGGTTGTTGGCGCCCTCCCAACCCTCAGCTACAAAAAGACCATTACCGGTCCTCGATGATTGTAATCAGTGTCGCCGCTCGTCATCTGTTCCCCAGCAGGGTGATGAAGAGTCGTCCTCCATGCTCTCACCCTCCAGACCCCTCACCCTCCAGACACTCACCCACAAGACACTCGCCCTCCACACCCTCACCCTCCACAACCTCTCATACACGACGCCCCTCTCCCCCGCGGCCTCCACATGCCTAACAATATTCTCAGTCGGCGAATGTGAAAATACCTCACTGGGGTTGGGTGGGGAAGGGAGTGGGGTTGGGTGGGGAAGGGAGTGGGGTTGGGTGGGGAAGGGAGTGGGGTTGGGTGGGGAAGGGAGTGGGATTGGGTGGGGAAGGGAGTGGGGTGGAGCAGGGGATGGGGAGGAGCAGGACAGGGGTGGAATGGGGTGGAGTGGAGGCAATTCGCACGTTTCGTAACCGGTGAGCAATATTCCGGAAGGACCAATCAGAGCGATGGTAGGTGTCAACGCGGACCAATCACGGGAGTTGATATCAATCACTGATGGTGATTTCCTTTCATCCATGTCACTGTGCCAGAAGCCCCAGTTCCCTCGTAACTGCCAAACACTTCGTCTACTACTCAGCCACGTACAATATGTTGAAATATAGGCAATATAACATACAGTATAACTTACATATACAAGGTACATTAACACACACACACACACACACACACACACACATCTCTTAACTAAATATTTACCAATTCTTTGATGTTTTTTCCATTACCCACAGAGCCACACATCATTAGCAACTTTGAACGCTATTTAAATACGGTTAAAATTACACAGAAATACCTCGTTAAGTGAGATGGGTAATTTATCTACGATACTTGAGGAAATTTGAGAATTAAGCAGAAGACTTTAACAATCCCTTCCTTTACTGGCGATATTTCCAGCGATATACCTAAAATATTCCTGGCGATATACCTTAAATTTTCCCCGGCGATATACCTTAAATATTCCCCGACGATATACCTAAAATATTCCTGGCGATATACCTAAAATATTCCCGGCGATATACCTAAAATATTCCTGGCGATAAGACCTAAAATATTCCTGACGATATACCTAAAATATTCCCGACTATATAAAAAAAAAACTATGAAGCCCGAACACGTCTAGAACACGTCAGCTCCAACACGTTCACTACACGTCAGCACCAACACGTCCAGAACACGTCAGCACCAACACGTCCACTACACGTCAGTACCAACACGTCCAGAACACGTCAGCACCAGCACGTTCACTACACGTCAGCACCAACACGTCCACTACACGTCAGCACCAACACGTCCACTACACGTCAGCAGCAGTAAGGTCAGCCTGGCTCTGGTTTTTACACAAACTCTTGAACGGTGCGAAAATTTCTTGCTGTACTCTTCCTTAACAAGTTTTTTACGTGTTTCCATCTTTCCACCAACCATGAGAATGTGTGTGTGTGTGTGTGTGTGTGTGTGTGTGTGTGTGTGTGTGTGTGTGTGCGAAGAATGACGAAAATGATTCCGGGACTTAAAAACCTTCCATATCAGGATAGGTTAAAGAAACTAGACTTGCATTCCGTAGAAAGACGAAGAGTGCGGGGAGATATGATAGAAGTATTCAAGTGGGTGAAAGGAATCAATAAAGGTGATATAGATAAAGTTCTTATAATATCCGAGTAGGATAGGACTCGGAACAACGGATTCAAGTTGGATAAGTTTAGGTTTAGGAGGGAGATAGGAAGGAACTGGTTCACAAATAGGGTGGTGGACGAGTGGAACAAGCTTAGCAACCTTGTAGTAAATGCGGGAACTCTGGAAAGTTTCAACGGGAGGCTAGATAGATTCATGGATGATAGAGAGTGGTAGTAACTCTCGACAGGAGCTGCCATGCACAGACCAACCGGCCTATTGCAGACTCCTTATTTTCTTATGTTCTTATGTGAGAGAGAGAGAGAGAGAGAGAGAGAGAGAGACCACACTTAACACAATTTTCCACCATCGCTATCACCACTGCAAGCATCACCCACTACCACTATAAAGCTATCACTATTATCACCACCACAACCATCACCACCATTACAACTATCACCACTACTACAACAACAACTATCACCACTACTACAACAACTATCACTACCACCACAACAAGAACAACTATCACTACCACCACAACAATAACTATCACCACCACTACGACACCTATCACCACAACAACAACAACTATCACCACCACTATAACAACACCACCACTATAACAACTATCACCACCACTACAAAACCTATCACCATCATCACCACCACATCCATTACTAAAACAACTACCATCACCCCTACCAATAACCACCACTACTCCAACAACTATCACCATCACTATAACAACTATCCCCACCACTACAACCCCCACTAAAACAACTACCAACATCACTACCACTAACCATTACCACCACCACTACAACAACTATCACTACCACAAACAACAACTATCACCACCACTAACACCATCACCACCATCACCACCACTAGCACCATCAACACCACTAGCACCTCCCTCATACAACGCCCCACCAAGCAACCGTGGAAATTACGTGAAGAAAGTCGCGCATTGTAATCAATAAACTAACTAGGAAAGGTCATGACCTCCCCACTGACACCTCTCCTGACACTTTAACTGGCACCTCCTCCCTGACACCTGACCAGACACTTCCTTATTGACACCTCATCTGGCACCTCCTCCCTGACACCTGATCAGACACTTCCTTATTGACACCTCATCTGGCACCTCCTCCCTGACACCTGACCAGACACTTCCTTATTGACACCTCATCTGGCACCTCCTCCCTGACACCTGACCAGACACTTCCTTATTGACACCTCATCTGGCACCTCCTCCCTGACACCTGACCAGACACTTCCTTATTGACACCTCATCTGGCACCTCCTCCCTGACACCTGATCAGACACTTCCTTATTGACACCTCATCTGGCACCTCCTCCCTGACACCTGACCAGACACTTCCTTATTGACACCTCATCTGGCACCTCCTCCCTGACACCTGACCAGACACTTCCTTATTGACACCTCATCTGGCACCTCCTCCCTGACACCTGACCAGACACTTCCTTATTGACACCTCATCTGGCACCTCCTCCCTGACACCTGACCAGACACTTCCTTATTGACACCTCATCTGGCACCTCCTCCCTGACACCTGACCAGACACTTCCTTATTGACACCTCCTCTGGCACCTCCTCCCTGACACCTGACCAGACACTTCCTTATTGACACCTCCTCTGGCACTTCCTCACTGACACCAAACCCCTGACACCTCACCTGACACCCAACCTGATACCTCACCTAACACTCTACCTTCATCGTGACATCCTGAACAAACCCTCATAATGACACACCCCAAATGACACATCCTGACCAAACAACTCTCTCTGACACACCTCAATTGACACATCCTGAACAAACCCTCATAATGACACACCCCAAATGACACATCCTGACCAAACAACTCTCTCTGACACACCTCAACTGACACATCCTGAACAAATCCCCCTACTGACACACCCCAAATGACACATCCTGACCAAACAACTCTCTCTGACACACCTCAACTGACACATCCTGAACAAATCCCCCTACTGACACACCCCAAATGACACATCCTGACCAAACAACTCTCTCTGACACACCTCAACTGACACATCCTGAACAAATCCCCCTACTGACACACCCCAAATAACACACCCTGACCGAACCTTCTCCCTGACACTATCTGAACAAACCACCCTCTCCCTTACACACCCTAAATGACACCACACGCAAAACCCTTCTCCCTGACACACCCTGACACACCCTGACGAAACCCTCATCTGACACACACACACACACCTCAACCCCCTCCCCCCCCTCGACACACTCCTTAAAAAAAACCCCTCCCCCTGACACACCCCTCACCCCCCCTACCCCTAATAGCCTCATTGGATGTCAGCAAAACATAAAATATGGAATTCTTAAAAGAGTTTGAAGTCTTGAGATTCTTAAACGTCACGGGAAGCTTAAGAAGAAGAATGCGGAGACCTTGTGTCCACTGGTTGTTGTAAAGAAACGAGGAGTAATTTTCTGAAGTACATTTAACCCTTTGAGGACAGTGGTTTAACCCTTTAAGGACAGTGGTTTAACCCTTTGAGGACAGTGGTTTAACCCTTTGAGGACAGTGGTTTAACCCTTTGAGGACAGTGGTTTAACCCTTTAAGGATAGTGGTTTAACCCTTTGAAGAGGATAGTGGTTTAACCCTTTGAAGAGGATAGTGGTTTAACCCTTTGAAGAGAATAGTGGTTTAACTCTTTGAAGACGATGATGGTTTAAATCTTTGAGGACGATGGTTTAACCCTTTGTGGAAGATGGTTTAAGCTTTTGAGGATGATGGTTCAACCCTTTGAGAATGATGGTTTAACCCTTTGAGGGGCGATGGGTTAACCCTTTGAGGAGCGATGGTTTAAACCATTGAAAAGAAGAAGATGACATGAAGGGAAGAAGGGGAGAAAAGTGGAAGAAGAAGAACATTAAATAAGAAGAGAGGAGAAGAGAATGACCAACACACTCAACACATGAGGTCAAGGTGGGTAGGTCAAGGTGAGGGCGAGGAGGTCAAAGTCAGGGCGTCGAGGCATGGTGAGGGCGTGGAGGTCAAGGAGGGGGTTTGAGAGGTCATGGTGAGGGCGTAGAGGTCATGGTGAGGACGTAGAGGTCATGGTGAGGGCGGGGAGGTCACGGTGAGGGTGGGGAGGTCACATCCATGGAGAAGAGGTTAAGGTGAGGGCAGAGAGGGATCAAGGTGAAGGCGAGGAGGTCATGGTGAAGGCGGGGAGGTTAAGGTGAGGGCGGGGAGGTCAAGGTGAAGGCGAGGAGGTCAAAGTGAAGGCGGGGAGGTCAAGGTGAAGGCGGGGAGGTCATGGTGAAGGCGGGGAGGTCATGGTGAAGGCGGGAAGGTCACAGCCATCATGAGGCAGGTGAGCGGGTCATCATTACCAGTGTGACCAGAGAGGAATATGTAATGAAGTGATTGACATTTGTGGCGCCTTACTTAATGCCACCTCTCCCTTCACCCCTCTCCGTCTCTCCCTCACCTCTCACACCTTCCTCCACACCTCCCCTCACCGCCCCTCTCTCACCCACCTCACATCTCACTCTCCCTCCCTCACCCACCCCTCACTCCCTTACCCAATATCACCCCCCCTTCACCTCTCACCCCCCCTTCACCTCTCACACCTCACCTTCACCTCTCACACCTTCCTCCACACCTCCCCTCACCTCTCACACCTTCCTCCACACCTCCCCTCACCTCTCACACCTTCCTCCACACCTCCCCTTCACCTCTCACACCTCCCCTTCACCTCTCACACCTTCCTCCACACCCCCCCTTCACCTCTCACACCTTCCTCCACACCTCCCCTCACCTCTCACTCCCTCTCACCTCCCATGATGGCTGTGAAGAAGGTCCCGACTTCCTAATGGGCATTACAGGTTTGGTGGTGGTGGTGGTGTGTGTGTGTGTGTGTGTGTGTGTGTGTGTGTGTGTGTCCCCAGCAGACCTCCACGACCATACAAACACCTCAGTCTCTCTCCCTCTCTCCCCAATGCCCAGCAGCGCGTGTTTCCATAATGCAGTGGTGATTCCTACCCCCCCCCCCTACCTCACCCTCCCCCCCCCTCCCCCTCGCCTTCACCGTGGTTAGGCAGCAGCAGCATAAGGAGAGGGGGAGGGGCGGGAGGGGGAGGGGGAGGGGTGGGAGTGGGAGGGGCGGGAGGGGGTAACCTCTTGGCCACACCCAGTAACCTCCTCTGCACCGGCCACCACTTCTTCACCGCACCCTACAGGAGGTCCAGCCACTCACACTCCTGCTGCCACACCACACCACACCACCACACCACTATACACCACACCACCACACAATCTCACATTACCACAGTAAATATGTAAACGAGGATCTATTTACTCCTGTTTGTTTTGCTCTTCTTCTTCTTCTTCTTCTCCTTCTTCTTCTTCTCCTTCTTCCTCTCCTTCTTCTTCTTCTCTCTTGTTTTCTTGTTTTTCCTGCACCTCTTGATAATCATCTGTTTTCCCACTTTTTCTTCGCCTACTGGCAGAGTCTTTTAACATCTTCCTTTTCTTCTGTTCCTCTTTCTAATTTTTCTTCTTTTTCTCTATTTTCGTTTCTCCTTCACTGCTTACTCAAGGGGTTAAGTCATCGTACTCAAGGGGTTAAGTCATTGTACTCAAGGGATTAAGTCATTGTACTCAAGGGGTTAAGTCATCGTACGCAAGGGGTTAAGTCATTGTACTCAAGGGGTTAAGTTATTTTTACTCAAGGGGTTAAGTCATCGTACTCAAGGGGTTAAGTCATCTCACTCAACATCACAGGATATTTAGACCTCATAACCACCGTAACACACACACACACACACACACACACACACACACACACACACACACACACACACACACACACAGCCTTAAACAGTTGCTCAAAACAATACGAAACTCAACCACAAGAATATGTTCACACGTTTAAATTCCGGGTGTCTCATAACTCTACGTCCAAGTTTCATATAATTAAATTCTGGTATTTTCATATCCTTAAGCTTAGCCATTTTCCTATAGCAAGTAAATCAAGTTTGTCGCTAGTCTATATGCAAATTTTCCATCGTTACCCTTTCCTCCTCTCTCTCTCTCTCTCTTCCTCCTCTTGTCTCTGCTCCTCCAACTCCCGGCGTGAGATAAAACTCTTCACCTCTGAGCTGAGTAAAATCGTGTCTCTGGCCTTACCAAAGCTGCAGCACTCTTTGGCGGGGTTTAAAAGCCTCTGGCAACTTAGTTTTCTGTGAGGGACCGAGAAACGTATCCGGCTGTATCTGTGGCGAGTTTAAGACCTATCTGCATCCTTCACCACTACCAGGCACCACAACCACCATTGACATCACCACCACAACCACCACCATCACCACCACTACCTCCACTGTCACCACTACCACCATTGTCACCACCACCACCAACACCACAACCTCCACTGTTACTACCACTACCACTATTCTCACTACCACCATTACCACCACAACCACCACAACCACCACCACCAGCGCGTATGCAAAAGATGGTATACATTGATGCTTCACCTGTCTGTTCGTCCGTCCGTCCGTCTCATCAAAGTTTATCCGCAGGGTAAAGTAGAAAGTAGCGAAGGTAGAGCAGTAAAGTGTTGTAGGGGCCCTTTTAGGGGTTCCTGGGATGATGTTTATGTGTTTTTTTGTGTTTTTTTTTAAGTTTCGTTGATTTTGTGGACCAGTGTATGTGTGAGCACAAGGCCACGTTATCCCTGCACCCTCACCAGACACACACGTGGCTCCTCGCCCCCAACAACGACTCTTTAATAGGTACTAAAGGAACCTCTAGAATTCATCAAGGCTTCCACATACTGCAGTAGCTCCTCCCGCCCCTGAGAGAAGCTCCTCCGTCCTTGAGGTATTGGTTGACGTCATAAATGATGCAGGGGGCCAGGCCGTAAACTGCTGCACCTCGCCCCTCCACTCACTGCCACACACCACCGACTAAAACCTCATTCAAGAGTCCAGGTCAGACCAGAGTGCTCCCAGTTCCTCTATATTACCGTTCCCTTTTTGATCGGCGGTGCGCGTCAAAGCCCTGAAGATGAGATTCTGATGGAATATCTGAGTACATCGTTCACCCTTCATGCTGCCTCCCCCCCCCCCTCCTTATTTTTCCTTCCCTTTTACACACAGGACAGGCGGTGGTGGTGACCTGGGGGGGGGGGGGGGGGAGGGATCGACCGTGTGCTACTGGTCCTGAGGAACATTCTTCCCTGAGGTGCTGCCCCTCCTGCTGTCTTGTGGTGCAGTCGGTATGTATCTAGCCCTACTAGCAAGCCCTTAGTGTCAGGGCCTACTAACGAACAGATCAGAGCCAAGTTAATAAGTCATCACCTTTAAGGACGCAGCACTAACAAGCCCTGACACCCGATATTAAGAAGCAAGTGACTTCGGTCTTGTGCCTCGTAAAACAAACGAAATTTGGTATAAAAGTTTAAGAGGCAAATAGCGAACGTCAAGACATTAGCCGCTGGTGCCTGCTATGAGGAGAGGCGGCGGTGGGCCACCCTGTACGGCTGGACTATATGACGAGGCTGGGGGGGGGGGGGTGTTAGTGCAGAGAGAGAGAGAGAGAGAGAGAGAGAGAGAGAGAGAGAGAGAGAGAGAGAGAGAGAGAGAGAGACCTTACAATACGCCATCTCTCGGTATTTTAATTTCGCATATACAAGATACAATATGCACGAATTATTTATATACGTGTTCATTTATAGTAAATCCGTATACGGGTTGAAATATAGTGGAACCGAATCTTATATACTGTTTGTGTTATAGGTGTTCGAAGACTTGAATTACCTACGAGCTGAAAAATGGCGAAGCTGTGTGTGT
This sequence comes from Homarus gammarus, assembly GCA_958450375.1. Classification (NCBI taxonomy): domain Eukaryota; kingdom Metazoa; phylum Arthropoda; class Malacostraca; order Decapoda; family Nephropidae; genus Homarus; species Homarus gammarus. The sequence continues at coordinate 438,444 of CAUDMG010003899.1, forward strand.
GTAGTGGCGGCGGCCGACACGTCTGGCTGGCTCACGACCAGAATGAGATTCCTCCTTCCTTCCTTCACCTGACCCACCACTACTCCCTTCCTTCCTTCACCACACCTCCTTCCTTCCTTCACCATAAACAACACCATTGGTCAGGTCACAAGAGGGAGACAACATCTGCAGGAAACACCAAGACTCACAACTTAGGTTCCTGCTCTGGTCTCCTCCCGACAACTGGATAATTTGACGATAATTTCTGGCAGATTATTTTTTCCCTTTAACACGAAGTTGAAATTTTCTTGGGTGATATAAAAGAAATTTCAACCAGGTTATTGATAAATTATTTTACCTCGAATGGAAAATCTATTGAAAAAATTTAGTCAGAATTTCATCCTAATTTGACCTAAAAAAAAATTATGAGATATAAGTGTAATTCTTATTTATCCGAACTCATAGTAACCAATGATAGTTCGGATACCTGGATGTCCCTACAGGTACATGAAATAAATTAACCTACACCTAAAATGTACAAGAAACGAACACAAATAATAGAGATATGTCTTCTACTCACTATGTACAGAGGCCAAATTATCTTGACTTTCTCCTCCATACTAAGAACAGTTTGGCTTCCGTCTCACTCTTTTGTCACTAGTTATCAGCCAGTTATCTTTGTCACTCTTGTTATCAGCCAGTTATCTTTGTCACTCTAGTTATCAGCCAGTTATCTTTGTCACTCTTGTTATCAGCCAGTTATCTTTGTTACTCTTGTTATCAGCCAGTTATAAGTTCACCAAACGCTCACAATAATAAAAAAACAACAATTGAAATTATAGCGGACACTTTCCACCAATCAGAGCCCGGCACACTTGTAAACAACGTGGTTACAGCGACAAACGTACGAATGAAGTCGATTGAGTTCGGATTGTTGGACTAAATTAGAATTTTTACCAAACGGGACCAAAGATGATAAAGTTCGGATACCTGGAAGATTCTAGTAGGAATTCGGATAAAAGGAATTGCATTAAGTATTGGTAAAAAAATAAATAAATAAATAAGTACAAAAATAATTTAAGTTAGAATTTCCATCAAAATAAAGACCATAAAGGTGAAATAGTGTTGTAGAGAGAGGAAGCAAGTGACCCCTTGACCCAGGGTTGAGTGCCTCGTGTGACCCCTCACCAACCCACCCGTCAGGCGCCTCTTCCTGGTCACTCACTGGTCAGCAATTCCTGTCTTTTATGGGTGGTGGTGGTGGTGGTAGTGGTGGTGGTGGTGGTAGTGGTAGTGGTGGTGGTGGTGGTGGTGGTGGTGGTCACGGTCACCATTATTTAACCCAAGCACTCTGTTGTCATCAGACACACACACACACACAAATAGCCGTTCGCCAGCAAGAGATCAGCGACCCACCTCACCAGTACTTAACACCGTTCGTATAAATCCTCAAATCAAATCCGGATCTTACCAAATATCTGAGGACGGAAATAACACAAAACTTTGGTGAAAACTGTGTCCTACTTTGGGGTGACTCTAAGGGGCTATCAATGGTTAACAAAGTAGTAAAGTTGTTGTCGTGTAATTTCCGCCCAGCTACGTTACTGCACGAAATAAATAGAGAGAGAGATTGTCTTACAGGACCATGGGTAGACTACTGCTGCTTAGGGTACATTAACCTGCGGGAGCGTCGTGTTTACCTGGGGCGTCTACAGCTGGTATTACTACACATACCTGAGCGAGAGAGAGACATGTTCTCTCTCTCTCTCTCTCTCTCTCTCTCTCTCTCTCTCTCTCTCGGCTGATAATTACACAAATTAAATGCAAATTACCTAAGCAGATTAAGTCAATCTCGCTGGTTAGAGTGTGTTAACCTACCTCTTGGTGTTGTGTACACACACGCCAGTGACAAACACTTCCGTCCGCCCACAACAGATTTCAACAGATGGCCACCAATCACTTACTCCCGACGCACTCTGTACCATCTAAAGCGTGGGAACGGTTATCCTGATGGCAGTGTTATCGCGCTACTCAAGTCACTAAACCTATTCCACGCGCGGAGCCGTAGACAAGGCCGTCATGCACATAAGCCCATTAGAACCGTAACCTCCACTAGGAAACCGGAGAAACCCACCCCTGACAGACCATACCACCACACTGAAGTTCCACGGATATGGTATGATCTCCCGTCTTTACTGCTATCCAACGTCACTTCCCTAGCTAACAAGTTCGACGAGCTGGCAACTACAGTCAGGTCAACCGCCGCGAGCGTCGTTGCCATATGTGAGGCCTGGCAAATTGTGCCTGAAACGTGTCATATTGAGGGTTATCAACTCTTTCATCACCTTCGTTCACAAAGACGCGGAGGGGGCGTTGCCCTCTTCTGTCAAGATGACCTACGCCCGTCACGCCTGGATGTTCAAGTCCCAGCAGATGTGGAAGCATTATGGGTACGTGTCGTGCTAAGAGCCCACCCACGCAACACTGCTTCCATTATAATCTGTGTGGCATACCATCCGCCTCGATCACCCACCAGAGACACTCTTATCAATCATCTCATCACCACCTCAGACCACCTCAGAGTTAGGTACCCATGTGCCAAGTTAATATTATGTGGGGATTTAAATGAAATTGACACCACTGATATCCAGGACCAGCTATCACTATCACAAGTTGTGACCTTCCCCACACACGGTCAAAATACCCTGGACCTTATCTTAACTGACTTAGCGGACCAGTACCAACCACCTCAACCAATGCCTCCTATCGGGTATAGCACACACTTATCAGTGCTCTGGTCCCCAGCTGCCACTCCCACTCAAGTACAGAGACCCTACATCAAGACCTACAGGCCGATTACTGACTCTGCAGTGCGCCTCTTCGGGCAGTGGATAGTTCACCATCCCTGGACTGAAGTACTTAGCGTGGATGACGTGGAAACCAAATGGATAAATTATACCAACACCACCACGCAAGCTCACCACCACTTCTTCCCCGAGAAGTCCGTCAGATCTCACCCAGCTGACTTGCCCTGGATCACACCTCGGATCAAAAGACTTATGCAACAGAGAGACAGAGCCTTTCATCTCAGTGACCACATCCGCTACAGGTCCCTTCGCAACCGAGTCATCCGCGAAATACGCACTGCAAAGAAGTCCCACTACCCAACCAAATTACAACACCTGAAACAGACCAACATCAGTCAATGGTATGGTAAGCTTAAAGAACTCTGTGGACTAAACAATAAGACACACCCCCTCCCCTTCCTTAGCCATCTCACTAGTGTTGACGCAGCTGAGCAAACAAATAACCATTTCGCTACTATATGCCAGACGCTCCCACGGCTTGACACAACCACTCTCCCTGCTTACCTACCAGCCTCCCTTCCCACTGACTTAGTAGAAGAATTTGACGTAGCAAAACGCCTGGACAAACTAAAATTAAAACGCTCTACCACCCCCATTGACTTACCAATGAAACTCTTCAAGGAGTTCTCCCCGGAGCTTGCTAAACCCCTCTGCTCCATCATCAATGCTTCTCTCAGTCAAGCCAGATGCCCAGCTGACTGGAAGACCTCTTATGTATCACCAGTGCCCAAGTCAACCAGCCCACAATCCTTAAATCAGCTACGACCTATTGCAATCACCCCAATACCCAGCCTAATCTGTGAAAGTTTTGTGTTCGACTGGGCTTATGCTGATATTGCAGGAGTCGTAGACCCTCAGCAATTTGGCAACATGAAAACCTCCTCCACCACTCACTGTCTTGTCAGCTTTCTCGATTACATATACCGCCATCTCGAGAAACGAAAAACGTCTGTAGCTGTCGCCTTCATTGATTTCACTAAAGCGTTCGACCTAGTCGACCACAATATAATCATCAACAAAGCTATTGACCTCGGGCTTCGGAGAAGCCTCATACCATGGCTTACAGACTTCCTCAGTGACCGACGCCAAGCTGTACGCTTCCGAGGGGCTGTCTCCACCTTTCAGTCACTCACCTGTGGCGTCCCCCAAGGCACCAAGATGGGACCACTCTGCTTCCTTATGCTCATCAATGATGCCCTAAGAGAAACCCCTGCTCGCTGGAAATATGTCGACGACTCCACCATTGGGATCAGCGTCAACAATTCTGCTCCCAACTATACCGCCCTTCAGGATTTATTGAACAGTCTCCAAAACTGGGCTACCAACAACCATGTCACCATCAACCATACCAAGACCATGGTTATGCACATCAACCTCTCCTCCGACATTGTCCCACCTCCTTCCATTACTCTAGGTCCGAACACACTCCAGGTCGTAGATTCCACGAAGCTCCTCGGCGTCACCATAGACAACAAACTAAATTGGAAGCCACACGTCAATGAAGTTGTCAAATCCTCCAGTTTCCGTCTCCACCTCCTCCGCCGACTCAAGTCCCTCGGAGTTCCTGCACACGAGCTCCTCAGTGTTTACACAACATTCATACTTCCCAAGCTCACCTATGCCTCCCCCACCTGGTCTTCCTCCCTAAATGCCACACAACGTAAACACCTAGAAAAAGTGCAAAAGAGGGCATGCAAGATTATTCTCTCCTCCTCCTACTCCACATATCAAGAAGCGCTCAACACACTGACCCTTTCGACTCTCACTGACCATCACCACGACCTCATCTGCAAATTTGGTAAGAAGCTTCTACACCATCCCCGACACCGGCTCCTACTACCACCCGAGGTCCCTTGTCCGAGAATTGCTGTTCGACACCACAACCGCATCCAGCCCATACGTGCACGAACTGATCGCTATAAGAACAGCCCAGTCCCAACCATTGTAAAAATTATCAATAACTTGTAATACTGTAACACTGTCACTATGTTGAATTGAACTGTAGTTTGAGCTTTTCCCCATCTAAGTTATTATATGTCTTATTTGTGTCACTTATGTTACTTGTATATTATTTGTAATTCGTAACCCACTCCCCAAATATGTAACTGTATATTTTCAGCCTTCTGGCTGCCAAGCTCTTTCAATAAACCGTTAATTATTATTATTATTATTATTATGCTCACACACACACACGCATGCAGGTACACACACACACAAATACAACTACATACATACACACACATATAAATACTTACTTACATACACGCACGCACACACCAACATACAAACACACACAGACTATACAAATAATTACTACAATGACGAACGCTCCTGTACGCCAATGCCAGCGGAGGCAAAAACCGATAACAAAATATTCGTCTGGGTTGGCACTATAACACCAACACTTTCATATTCTTCAGTGAAAGTAAACGCCAGGCGATGATGAATGCTCAAGCTGGAGATGTATCAAAATTAAGCTGTTGTATCTGGGTGGCGAGTTAAATTAAGTGCTAAACCTGGAAGACTGCCTCCCCCCCCCCCCCCAGGCCAGTGCTTACAGCTTAGTGTGTAAGGAGTCAGGGGGCAAGATTATTTTAATTACTGTAAGTTGTTGGTTATAATGTGAGGGGGGGTGGGGGAGTGGAGGAGAGAGGAGGAAGAGGAAGGGGTGAAAGAATGTAGGAGGAAGGAGGGGAAGGGGTAAAGGGGGGGGAAGCGGTGAAGGAGAGAGGGTATGGGAAAGGGAGAAGGAGTGGAAGGGGTGAAGGAGGGAGGGTAGGGGAAAAGGAGGGGACGAAAGAGCGAGGGAAGGGTAGAGGGAAGGAAGGGGGATAAGGAATAAGAGCGGAGTGAAGGGTGGAGGGAGGGGAAGGGATGAGGAGGGACGAAGGATCGAAGGATGGAGGAAGGGAAGGAGTAGAGGTGAAGAAGTGAAGAGGGAAAGAGTGGAGGAGGAAAGGGGAGGTAGAAGGGGACAAAGATCACCTAACCTAACCTAACCTAACCAAACCTAACCTAAGCTTAAGTACATCATATTTTCACAATCCCCCTCCCATAACCCTCAAGAAATCAAAAAAATTATCACCCAAAATATTGTTTATTTTCCCACAAAACTCACACGACAAAATACACCAATAATACAACACGATTCTTCACTATATCTCCAAGAATACATTGACCATCATACATTTCAATTATTGTATTATAAGTGTATTAATAAACTATTGTATCGCCTTCAGTACACTTCATATATTTAGGGTAAATACACCTATTGTATTTTTTTCCTTGTAGTCAATATTTTCTCAGGGGGAAATCCTTAACTTACACCTGGATGTATATGACCAGGTGTTATAGAGTGCGTTGAGGAGTGGGGGGTGAGAGTGTGGTAGAGTGCGTTGAGTAGTGAGAGGCAGTGTGTTGTGGTGTGTGTTGAGCAGTGAGAGGTGAGAGAAAGAGTGTGTTGAGCAGTGAGAGAAAGAGTGTGTTGAGCAGTGAGAGGTGAGAGAAAGAGTGTGGTAGAGTGTGTTGAGCAGTGAGAGGCGAGAGAAAGAGTGTGTTGAGCAGTGAGAGGTGAGAGAAAGAGTGTGGTAGAGTGCGTTGAGAAGTGAGAGGCGAGAGAAAGAGTTTGTTTACATTAATGTGAGGGAAAACATGGCGGACAGTGTTGAGGTCAGGGTTGCTAGGTCAGGGTTGTTAGGTCAGGGTTGTTAGGTCAGGGACTCGTTAAGGCTGGTGTGCGTTTTGGGTACAGTCGTTTGTGTTGTTTTATGATCACTCCTGGACACATCTGTTTGGTTTGTGAATTTTGGGTGAAATTTTTTTACCTAACCTAACCTAACCTAACCTAGTCTAAGCTAACTTAATTTAACCTAAGCATACCTAGCCTAACCTAATCTAAGCTAATCTAAGCTAATCTAACCTAACTTAAACTAACTTAACTTAACCTAACCTAACCTAACCTAACCTAGTCTAAGCTAACTTAATTTAACCTAAGCATACCTAGCCTAACCTAATCTAAGCTAATCTAACCTAACTTAAACTAACTTAACTTAACCTAATCTAACCTTGCATAATAACGTGGTGTTTCTCAGATATATCGTGATATATCTATTAAAATATAGTAATGATGAATCAATACTTACGGGTGACCTTTGACCTTGAACAGTGCCCCCCCCCCCCCGATGACCTCTCTCGATTATGTCCTGTATCTTCATAAAAGTAACACACACACACACACACACACACACACACATAAAGGCAGCGTCAGTGTTTATCAAATCAGTTCATTACAATAACACAGGGGCGCCATGCGTGTTCAATATGGAGGAGGTATTTTTTTTTTACTCCTTTGTTGTCCAATGTGAGGGAGGGAGGGGAGGGAGGGGAAGGAGGGAAGGGAGGGGGAAGGAGGGGGGAGTGAGGGAGAATTGAATTTTAATTTTGCCACTTTCAGCTACTAGTTTATTGTGCACCCCACACTCATCCTGTGAGCGGTAGCGCAAAAGGATTACAGAGTAGAGTTTACAACGGGTCATAATAATTAACCCCCGTTGTCAGGATATTATGGCACTGAATGCTACACAGTATTTCAATTTCATTATTTGTTTGGTTCTATACATAAAGGGTAACTTATTCACAAATGCGTGAGTACAGGCGTGTGAGGCAGTATGTCTGGCCTCACACTTTGCTATTCACATTTACGTGGGAGGTATTCAAGCACATAGTGTGTTTGGTTCTATACGTGGGAACTGATATAGTTACTAAGTGCAAAAAAGTGGATACAATTTTAATATATTGCCTATCTTGCCACTAGAGATGAAGTGTTGTGCCATTTCACACGCCTTGTGCTTAGACCTGTCCCTAAAAGGTTCTATCTTCACACAGTCGAGGACATAGTGTTCAAGTGTGTGGCCATATGTCTGAAAGAACACGACAGAGTTGATGCCCTCACAACTCGCGTCAAACAAAGACACTGTTGAATACAATCTGGGTCGGTCAAAGAGAACCCTTAAAACTGTAATTAGGAGTGAGGGGGAGGAGGGGGGAGTGAGGGGGAGTGAGGGGGAGGAGGAGGGGGAGTGAGGGGGAGGAGGGGGAGTGAGGGGGAGGAGGGGCAGTAAGGGGAGGGAGGAGGAGGGGGAGTGAGCGGGAGGAAGGTGGAGTGAGGGGGAGGAGGGGGAGTGAGGGGGAAGAGGGGGAGGAGTGAGGGGGAGGAGGAGGGGTGAGTGAGGGGGAGGAGGGGGGAGTGTGGGGGTGGAGGGGGGAGGAGGGGGAGTGAGGGGGAGGAGGGGGAGGAGGGGGGGGAGGAGGGGGAGGAGGGAGGGGAGTGAGGGGGAGGAGGGGGGAGTGAGGGGGAGTGAGGGGGAGGAGGGGGAGGAGGAGGGGGGGGAGTGAGGGGGAGGAGGGGGGAGTGAGGGGGAGGAGGGAGGGGAGTGAGGGGGAGGAGGGGGAGGAGGGTGTTACAATGAATTAACGTCTCCTCTCCCCAAGAACTAAATGAAGGTAAAATGTAAAACAATCATGAGTATGTACTTAATTACTCCGGTACACACACACACACACGCACACACACACACACGCACGCGCACACGCACACGCACACACACACACACACACACACACACACACACACACTATAACAGCTTCTCTTTACCCTGTATATAAATAACACTCAGCATTTCTTTACTAAATCACTGAGATGTTTTTAAAAGTCATAAAGTGAGAATCAAAATAATACTTTTTCCTCCCTAAAGGCTGGAGATGTTTGTCCTCCCAATGGTCAGTCTTAAATTCCCGTAAAAAAAATTCCCTGTCACATCCCAGTCCACTTCTGTCTGACGCACAAGCCGCAAGTCTGGTCCAGTCGTTCAGGGGCATAATACCTAGCAAACACCACAATGTTATGAGACGACACGGTTAAGGGATCTCTGTGTGTTTGTGTGTGTGTGTGTGTTTCGGCACTGCACTCGACCACCTTCAATTCCACATCTGTAAAAGCCTGGATACAAGCAGGGAAAACCAGAGCCTATAACAAGTATAGATGAACTGTCAAAATACCATATTCTCGTCTACCTTAACTGCTGACACTCGGGTGGGGGGGGAAAGTAACACGATGCTGACACGGTGAGCTGGCACTTTCCACCGACAAAATAATCTGGCACAAGCTCCCCTGACCTTCACCCAGGAGGCCCGTGTCGCGCCTTGTCAATGACTATTCATACCGAGATAACAACAGTGTCATAGAAAACGAGGATCGGCAATGCATAACTATCATATTTTTTATGCACGCTTGACATGGGATGGCCGCGGGAAGGAGGAGTGGAGGAAGGGACGAGTGGGGGTTTGTTGGAGGTAGGTAGGAAGGAAGGAAGGAAGGAAGGAAGGATGGAGGAGATAGGGAGAGAAAAGTCGTTTCCCTCAACAGCAGAAAAACTAATTGTGCTTCGACACGATAATTGGGCATATTAGTAGGAATTTATCCCTCCCCTCCCCCCCCCCCCCTCGTCACTGTTTTATGAGACAGGTACAAGTTTATTGGACTATTTCCCCAGGATAAAAGACGAAACAAAATTAAAACAAGGTTACAGTAAAGAGTTAAAGACGAGAGTTGTCGTTGGTTCAGCTTTCGCGATGATGTCTTATAAATTATTTAGTCTCCTCAAAGTATTCAGGAAAATTTTGCCTCTTAATGACGCATCACATAAATATAATCTTGATATAATTTAATTTGTGACAGATTCCTACTTGACCTAACCTAACCTAACCAAACCCAAACCAAACTTAACCTAAACTAACCTAACTTAACCCATCACAGCAAATGCTTCACCTAATATACCTGAATCAACTTCAGTCGGACCAAACTCGTCTCCAAGATAAAGAAATACTGAAAGTGAATAAAATCTCTCTCTCTCTCTCTCTCTCTCTCTCTCTCTCTCTCTCTCTCTCTCTCTCTGCTAGGAAAGTTGGCTCCCCCGATCCATCTTATTTGACCATCGCTTCCAAATTTTAGGGTCGAGCGCCCCCAGGAATTCATCTGTGGACCTCTTAAAATTTACACAGGGACGTAGAAACTGAATCTCCTGGCTTACACACACACACACACACACACACACACACACACACACTCAAGACATGCACACGGTGTAGGCAATTCTCATTAATCAAGCAACACCTGCCACTTTCCCAGGTATGATCACCGGCATATGTTCTCCTTCCTACTCCTCCTCCCTCCTTCCTCACACGCCTCTACGCCGCCCCTCCTTCTCCTTCCTTACGTCTCTCGGCTGCCCCTCCTCTCACTCCTACATCGCCTCTTCCTGTTTTCACTCGTCTATATCATCTTCTGTTATTTTCTGTTCTTCCTCTTCTTAGCTCTTACCACTCGCTATTTATCCTCTTCTCCACCACCTATTCTTACATCTATCCTCTTCTCTTCATCCTATCTCCTCCGCTTCCTCTTATCTTACAATTGACATCCTCTTAACCTACCCTTGGACTCCTATCACCACCTCCTCCACTCTTCCATCATCACTATCACCTCTCCTCCTTCCCTCCTCCATCACCACACCCCTCCCTTCTCCTCTCCTCCATCACCACCACCACCACCACATCCTCCACCACCACCACCATCACCACCACCACCTCTTCCATCACCACCACCACCACCATCACCACCACCACATCCTCCACCACCACCACCACCACCACCACCACCTCCTCCACCTCCTCCACCACCACCACCACCTCCTCCTCCTCCACCACCACCTCCTCCTCCTGAGTATATAAGTGGCCCTCTACTGGGAAATCCTCACATTAGCTTCCTGCTGGGGCAAAACATATCAGGAACACGACCCACCTCCTTAATGAATCACCCTCCCTCCAACCCTTTCTCTCCCCTCCCCACACCTCCTCTCTCTCCTCCCCACACCCCCTATCTCCCTTCCCACACTCCCCTCTCCCCACACACCCTCTCTCACCCTCCCCACACAGCCCTCTCTCTCCCCATCCCCCCTCTCCCTGATTTATTAACTCAAATGTTGTCTTGGTCATTTATCACCTATCAATTTAATTTGTTTTTCATCAATAATAATAATAATAATAATAATAATAATAATAATAATAATAACTCATAAAAATACTAAAAATAATAACAAAACACAAATATATTTTTTTTTTCCATTATGATTTCAATTCCAATTCACCACAGGACAGACGCAGCCCAATACTCCCCCCCGCCCCCTGGAAAAAAAAAATAATTAAATTCATCTTCAAGTGGCTGCCTATTTTTTCACGTAGTCAACACTGGAAAAAAAAACACGAATATATATTTTTTTTATTCATACACAAGTTTCCTTTCCCAGTAAACTTGAGAGAGATGTGTGTGTGTGTGTGTGTGTGTGTGTGTCGTAACCTAACCCTCCTCTTCTTCTATTTCTATTTCCTTTCTTTATCTTAGGTATTTCTTCTTCTTTATTCTATTGTGTTTTCTTATTCTCTCTCTCTCTCTCTCTCTCTCTCTCTCTCTCTCTCTCTCTCTCTCTCTCTCCTTCGTGTTGGTCTTAAGTGCTTTCATTTCCGTGGGTCTTCAATTTGCTTTCATCCTCAAGCACCCAGAGGCTAGGTGAAGGATGGGAGGTGAGGCAGGTGAGGGGATGGTGAGGGGATGGTGAGGGGATGGCAGGTGGTGGAGATGAGGGGATGCCAGGTGGTGGTGAGGGGATGGCAGGTGGCGGAGATTAGGGGATGCCAGGTGGTGGAGATGAGGGGATGCCAGGTGGTGGTGAGGGGATGGCAGGTGGCGGAGATGAGGGGATGCCAGGTGGTGGAGATGAGGGGATGCCAGGTGGTGGTGAGGGGATGGCAGGTGGCGGAGATGAGGGGATGCCAGGTGGTGGTGAAGGGATGGCAGGTAGTGAAGATGAGGGGATGCCAGGTGGTGGTGAAGGGATGGCAGGTAGTGAAGATTAGGTGATGCCAGGTGGTGGAGGTGCGGTGATGGCAGGTGGTGGGGGTGAGTGACTGGCAGGTGGTGAAGGCAGGTGGCCCTCCCCTGCCATACCATACGACACATTTACATCTAAATTGCTTAATAACCGGACAAATTGGGCGGCATTATTCACAGTCCCTCCCCTAGCAAAAACCCTAGATGCTCTCTCTCTCTCTCTCTCTCTCTCTCTCTCTCTCTCTCTCTCTCTCTCTCTCTCAGGTGAAGGGAAAATCACGAGGCACAGTGAGAGTTTTAACCGCCATCTATAGGTCGAGTTGAACAGCCTGTGCATCACTCCTTAATTTGCATCCATGTGTCCAGCAAGGAGGGGAGAGGAGGGGGGGGGGAGGGAGGGGGTAGGGAGGGGAGATGGTGAGGAGGGGTGAGGGGTGAGGGGGGGGAGGGGTTCTGCAGCAGATCATTTGCATGCTAAAACGCTTGACATTTACTTCTTGTTAATTGTGTGTGTGTGTGTGTGTGTGTGTGTGTGTGTGTGTGTGTAAGTAAAGACACAGGTAAATTACACCACCATAAATCTGGTCCTGACAAGAACAAAAAATATTTCACCATTAAGGGTCTAACGAGGTGGTTTACTGGGCCCCTGAGACGACCTTTTATTATGAGAGAGTAATGGTCCTCCACCCTCACCCGCCCTCACCCATCCACCCTCACTAACGTACACCCTCACCCAAGACTTTCTACCTTGACACACCATCACCCCCACACACTAATAATAATAATAATAATAATAATAATAATAATAATATACACAGTAGAGGGTCGTGGTCGCCAACCCTCAGACAAGACGCTGGCCACCTTTACTGATAGACATTACTCAGTCGTGGCCTCTAAACTGAGTGTATCTACGCCTTATACCTCACGTCCTCAGAGCTTATGTGTGTGTGTGTGTGTGTGTGTGTGTGTGTGTGTGTGTGTGTGTGACCTTTAGAAAATATTAACCTAATCTGACAGCTTGAAGGCATGAAGTGTTAGAGTGTTGAAATATTAATACATAAGCTTACAATGTTAGAAAGGTGAACAAATAAGCTTAGAATGTTAGGAATGTTAACAAATAAGCTTAGAATGTATCAGTGTTAAAATAATGTTATAAATAAAACTATACTGTATACATAGGTAACAAAATACTCATTACAAAAATACCTAACATTTTTTTTTATCCATAGATGAAGAAAAATAAATAGACAAAGAAAATATTAAATTAATACACACACACACACACACACACACACACACACACACACACACACACACACGTACATAATTACAATATATAACTGCATTAATCGTTAAAAAAATAAAAACACTAAAAAAATAAATAAAAATTGCATATAAACTTCAAAGTAAAAATACAAAATAAAATAAAAAAAAGGAAAAATAAAATAACAATTAAAAATAAATCCAATAATTTATTCCAGAATATTATGTTTTTCTCCCAGGCGTCAAGAAGCAAGACGAGGAGGAAATTACCACTCACTCACTCGCAAGGACTCACTCACTCACTCGTCACCAGAGCTCTCTAGTCCATTGTTGTCCCGGTGTTTTCTTCTCTTCGTTATCTCTTCAAGGATGACGTGTGGTGGGAGATAACGGAGAGAGACAGAGAGAGAGACAGAGACAGAGGTGTTCGGTGAGGAGAGGGAAGTGGAGTTCTTGACTACTGGCTTGGGTTCAGGTAAAGGTAACAACAACAACAACAACAACAACAACAACAACAACAACAACAACAACTTCAATAATAATAATAACCAGATCCATTATCATCATTGAGTTGCCAAACAAAATTTAAAAAATAATCCTCACTACACCTCACCTGTCCTAATGAGCCACACAGGTAACTCACAGATGTCGCCTCAACACATCATAAAACACAGGTGAAAACAGAGATCCCATAACCTTATATTATGAAGCTGATGAGATATAATGCAAGACTCTGAGCACATTGGGATGTGACCTCTGTAGCGAGGTCAGAGGTCACTAGAAGGTCATTATGTAAGGTTAGATGTGGCCCTAGATGTTCGTAGGTTAACACACACTTTCGACAGCTATTTTACAACCTTTAAAATTCCCTGCACTCATATAGGCTTGTAATTTCTTTTAGCGTTCTAAATTTTTTGCCAGATCGTTTATAGCGATGTCATGTTTACACGAGCCTAAATAACATGTCAAATTTGACCTAAAGACATTAAAACGATTCACCGTAAAACATTGTCACTTATACCTCAAACGTCCACCTCTTCACTTCAATCCTCTCTTCACCTCTCCCTTTCCCTTCCCTTCTCTTCTCTTCTCTTCCAGTCAGCTCCTTCCTTCCTTTCCACCTTTCTTCAATTATCTTTTCACCATTCCCCTCCCTTCCCCTCTACACCCTTCCCTCCTCCTACTCTCCTCTTCCTTTCATTTCCCTCAATTCCCCTCTCCTTTCTTCACCCTTTTCCTCTCCTCTCCCCTCTCTTCAACCTTCATCTTCCTTTCAAACCCCTCCTCACTATTTTCCTTTCCTTCCCTCCCCTTACCCTTCCCCTTATTCCCCTCCTCTTTCATATCCTCCTCTTCCTTTAAATCCCCTCCTCACTATCCCCTCCCCTCCCTTACCCCTCACCCCCCTCCCCTTTCCCTTGAACACCGAGACGGCAGATCACACCAAATCGTAGAGGCGCCATTAAATGTTAACCAGAGGTGAGGAAAGACGGGGCCTCCATGAAGGTAATCCTGCCATCCTCCTCAAAGACAATGAATCTGAGTCCTTTCGGGCGATGAGATGGTAGAGAAACCCTCAAAATCGTCGATGCAGGAAAAAGAAATCGTCGTTGCAGGAAGAAACCCTCAAAATCGTCGATGAAGGAAGAAGAAACCCTCAAAATCGTCGATGAAGGAAGAAGAAACCCTCAAAATCGTCGATGAAGGAAGAAGAAACCCTCAAAATCGTCGATGTAGGAAGAAGAAAACCCTCAAAATCGTCGATGTAGGAAGAAGAAACCCTCAAAATCGTCGATGAAGGAAGAAGAAACCCTCAAAATCGTCGATGAAGGAAGAAGAAACCCTCAAAATCGTCGTTGCAGGAAGAAACCCTCAAAATCGTCGATGAAGGAAGAAGAAACCCTCAAAATCGTCGATGAAGGAAGAAGAAACCCTCAAAATCGTCGATGAAGGAAGAAGAAAACCCTCAAAATCGTCGATGAAGGAAGAAGAAACCCTCAAAACCGTCGATGCAGGAAGAAGAAAACCTCAAAATCGTCGATGCAGGAAGAAGAAAACCTCAAAATCGTCGATGCAGGAAGAAGAAAACCCTCAAAATCGTCGATGCAGGAAGAAGAAACCCTCAAAATCGTCGATACAGGAAGAAAACTCACAAAATCATCGATGCAAGACAGAGAGGCCTCGAGAATTGTTGAGTTAGAAGAGGGAATCATTAAAAAAATAATTATTCAAAGTCAAAATTCCGGACTTTTTTTTTCCGTCAAATCTGTTGGGCATTGAAATTCGTGAAAATTTTAGAAGTAAAAATTTTTTTTTTTTTTAAGGGTCAACATTTACTTCTCCATTCAACATCAAAATTTTCCCTCTGCAAAAACCCAAAATTTTCCCGAGAACTGTCAAATTCAATCATCTTTTTTATATAAATATCCAGTTATCCACATAATATTAGTTTGACATTAAAAATCAACAAAATTTACATCTTTTATGGGAGGCGTCCACACCCATAACTCCTGCTTGACGTCACAAAAAAAAAATTAAATAAATAAAAAAAAAAAAAATAATTCCTATGACGATACATTCAGATGATGATGATGATGATGATGATGAAGGCCCCTGCGCCACGCTAACTTACCTTGAATAATAGCATGACTTAAATCAACACTAACGACATATTTACACTACCTGTTTGTCGTTCCTCCTGCCATACTGAAGACTTACCTGGGGAAAAAACAAAACACAAAATAGTAAATGATATAGAGATTTATATTACGATGTGCATTGATGTGACATTATTAAACACACACACACACACACACACACACACACACACACACACACACCGAAATCAAAAAAACATGCAAACAGGACAATATTTAAGTTACGTGGAGGCACACGGTAGGAGTGCTGGCCGAGGCGAGGAAGAGGCCTTTGATGTTAATTGCTGACACCAGGTAAACAGGTAACTAGTTGACCCACCTGGATACAAACACAGGTAAAAAAAAAGAAAGTAAAACGACCAATGTACATCTTTGCGGAGGAATGAACGTGTGTGTGTGTGTGTGTGTGTGTGAGGTCAAAGGTCACATACCACAAGTAATAAAGATATTGACCCACACTTGTTGCTTATTATTCACCCAATTATCATGATTTCTTATCCACTAAATTATGATGACTGTCCACCAATTATTCTTTTTTTTTATATAAATTTGATGACTGTGGCATTTAGAATTTCTTATGTTTGTTTGTTTGTGTGTGAGTCAAAGATTGTATATTTTATCTCTCACAAGTGGGCGTTCCTCACTACCACAACTACCAGCATCATCACCACAACTACCAACATCACTACCACAACTATCAGCATCACTACCACAACTACCAGCATCACTACCACAACTACCAGCATCACCACAACTACCAACATCACTACCACAACTACCAGCATCATCACCACAACTACCAGTCATCACCACAACTACCAGCATCACTACCACAACTACCAGCATCATCACCAAAACTACCAGTCATCACCACAACTATCAGCATCACTACCACAACTACCAGCATCACTACCACAACTACCAGCATCATCACCAAAACTACCAGCATCATCACCAAAACTACCAGCATCACTACCACAACTACCAGCATCACTACCACAACTACCAGCATCATCACCACAACTACCAGCATCACTACCACAACTACCAGTCATCACCACAACTACCAACATCACTACCACAACTACCAGCATCATCACCACAACTACCAGTCATCACCACAACTACCAACATCACTACCACAACTACCAGCATCATCACCACAACTACTAGCATCACCACTATGAGGAGTTAGAGTGCCAAAGGTCGCTGCAGTGCCATGTTCCCTACCTACTGCTAGAGTGCCACCACGACCCGGCTATTAGAGTGCCACATCACCCTCAGTGCCAGAGGGCCCCAGTACAGGAAAGGGATGATGGGAGGGTTATGTTGGAAGGGAGAATTATGGGGAAGGAATAGGGAGAGAGAGAGGGAAGGGTTATGGAAGAGGGGTGGTCAAGGAAGGGTGGAGTGAGGGGGGATTTACAGGATAGGAACTTAGTCTTTGTACGCTGCCTCCCTCTCTCTCTCTCTCTCTCTCTCTCTCTCTCCTCGCTGATTCAAAATAAGACCCTTACCTCTGTGTGTGTGTGTGTGTGTGTGTTAGAGGAAGAAAGGCTTTTAGAATTAGGTCTAATCAGTGTTGCCAGATAACAATGTCAAAAAAAAGATATATTTATTTTCAACAGTGATGCCAAAAGAGTCTTAGCAGAACCACTGTTACCAGATATAATATCCTCTCTCGTTAACACCAGTAAAATACAGTATTACCAGAATATTGAGATATAATTTACTATCACTGATACCAGAATAAAAGTATTACCACCACCAGAATATCGTGTCACCATCAGCACCACCACTGTTGCCAGAACGGTGATACTATTGCAACTACAGAACAGTATTACCACAGCACAACGCACCAGAGGAATTAGTAGTGCTGTTGACGGTGGTAGTAGTAGTAGTAGTAGTAGTAGTAGTAGTAGTAGTAGTTATTGTTGTTGTTACTATGCTGTGTTGAGGTAGATGTATTTGTTTTTAATGGTGTCAGCTTGGTTGGTCAGCTGTAAGGTGGCCCAAGAGGCAGATGATGTATGTGGTGGACTACATCTAGTGCGGGAAGGACGGCGGAGCCAATGTGGCACTACTCTCATTTCCTCTCCCTCATTATTCATCATCCCTCTCATCTTCTCTCCCTCATTATTCCTCATCCCTCTCATCTTCTCCCTCATCCCTCTCATCATATCTCCCAGATTATTCCTCATCCCTCTCATCTTCTCCCTCAATATTCCTCATCCCTCTCATCTTCTCCCTCAATATTCCTCATCCCTCTCATCTTCTCCCTCAATATTCCTCATCCCTCTCATCTTCTCCCTCATTATTCCTCATCCCTCTCATCTTCTCCCTCATTATTCCTCATCCCTCTCATCTTCTCCCTCATTATTCCTCATCCCTCTCATCTTCTCCCTCATTATTCCTCATCCCTCTCATCTTCTCCCTCATTATTCCTCATCCCTCTCATCTTCTCCCTCATTATTCCTCATCCCTCTCATCTTCTCCCTCATTATTTCTCATCCCTCTCATCTTCTCCCCTCTCCTTTCCCTCAGTATCTCATCAAGATCACCCACCACCACCTCAGGTAACTATTCACCACTTCAGGTAACTCTCCACCACCACTTCAGGTAACTATTCACCACTTCAGGTAACTCACCACCACTTCAGGTAACTCACCACCACTTCAGGTAACTCACCACCACCACACACATTACCTCAATTATCTCTTAATTAAGCTGAATAAACACCTACGTAAACAAGACAGACAGACACACACACACACACCGGTAACTCACTCCCAGGTGGGCGGACGAATACGAGGAAATTACGACATAAAATATACAAATAAATACCGATAAATGAATAAAAATGGAGATACGAACCAAAATTAGTGAATTAATATGTAAAATAATCACATTACGAACATGAAAGTGAGGAAATATAACACAAAATACATAAAACATATCGTTACATAATTACATAGCGATGAACAGGCGTAAAAAATTGATGATAAAAATGGGAATAATGAGAATATATGATAATGAGAGGAAGAGGTAACGCAGGTGAGTAATGGGTAATGCCGCTGCTTACTCATTAGGTCAGTAACGACAGGTAATACTCGTTAATCACATAGGTGGTAATAAACACCTGGGATAACGTTGTACCTGTTGTGTTTATGTGTTCTAGTTAATACAGTGTGTTAGGGGTTCATGTTAGGGGGTTCATGTTAGGGGGTTCATGTTAGGGGGTTCATGTTAGGGGTTTCATGTTAGGGGGTTCATGTTAGGGGGTTCATGTTAGGGGGTTCATGTTAGGGGGTTCATGTTAGGGGGTTCATGTTAGGGGGTTCATGTTAGGGGGTCATGTTAGGGGTTCATAGTTGACATGACACTTAACAAGTAAATCATACATCCATACATTCACATATACACAAGTTACACATTTCTATACATAATTTCTTTTAATTTTATTTATTTTAATTTTTTTTCATTTCCTGGTGTCCAATAAATCTCTCCGTCTCAGCCTGGTTTGGTCGAGGCAGGGAACAATGTCTCCTCGTTACTGCCTCCCACCAGACTATTATGATGGAAAAGGTGGATGATTTTGACGACTTTTCCATCTAATCCTTAATATATATCGTAATACATTAAAAAAATCACAAACATTTAGTTATTACACAAGTATTCTAAAATATGTTAAATATTAATCAAGTGATTTTTATTCTTCATGAAAAAAAAAATGAAGAAATGCTGAAAACGATGAATGAATTTCATCTTTAATATTTGTCGTCAATATTGCCAGACCACAGTGAAGGTTTTCATGGGTGACAGAGGCGAAGGTCTTGAGAAAACCCCTGGACGAGCACTACATCCCACTGAATTAAAATCACAAGAGGAAGCAAACACGTAAGGAGACATTCACACGCCCTGCACTACCCCACCAATACTGGCACCAAAACACTCGTGGGACATTCACACTAAGGTAACACACGCCACAGAGACACCAAACCACTAGTGTGACACATAACATACAGAGAGGTAAGGTTTTTTCTTGTCCCCAGCAGAGCGACAGGGTGTCATACTGAGTGTGTTGACTCACCTGGAGGAGGAGGAGGAGGTATTGAAGTATCAAGGAGCTGTGGCGTCGAGTGTTATCCGAGACACCCTCCTGGTACACACACACACACACACACAGACACACACACGTCTTCATGCATCAAAAATATATTATTCAAGAGACATTTAAAAGGCGTCTGGAAATGTGAATGAGTACATAATTTTTACCTCCGTCCAGTTGATGCTATGATGGAAGGTGGAGGTGGAGTGGAGGGTGAGGTGGAGAATCAAGTGGAGAAGGCAGAGGGAACAGTGGAGGTGGGGAGTGGTGGAGGAATTGGTGGTGACGGTGTGGAGTGATGGTGCAGGCGGGGAATGGTGGGGGGGGGAGGGGTCTGTCAAAGGGGGTAGTTCAGTCCCTAACTAGTGGGAGTATTGTTACCTTGTAAATGACTAGGAACCCAGACTAATACATAATAATAAGAAGAATAAGAATAAGAATAAGAACAAGAATAAGAAGAATACACCTACTCACTCAGTTAATCACACACACACACACACACACACACACACACACACCATAATGCTTTAAACTGCTTTCCTTTGCATTTTTTTTTTCTGGAGGCACGCGAGCTAGACGGGCTGAGACGGAGAGGGGCGGCGGGAAGAGGTGGACGGGAAGAGGAGGACGGGGAGAGGTGGACGGGAAGGAAGAAGGGGGCGGAGGAGAGTGATGAGATGTGACGCAGGCCGGCCAATAATGTGGCTATGATGGAACACCTCACTTAACGCACTTTACCCCGAGCCTCCTGAAGGTGTAGAGAGAGAGAGGCGTTTACTTCAGGGGGTCTCCATAAGGGTCTTGATTAAGGGTTGATTTAAAGGGTTTATCCGAACTTACTTAAAGGGGGATTTCCAATTACATGAGTCTTTCAGGGATTATTAAGGGGAGTTTTATGTACTTGTTTAAAGGGTTTTTTTCTTACCCTTATAGACGGTCTTGGTTAAGGGGTGGATAAGGGGGGATAAAGAGGAGGAGGAAAAAGGTGAGGATAAAGGGAGTGAAGTCAAATTAAGGATGTAAAGGAGGAGAGGCAGGTGTGTGTGTGTGTTATCTTCTCGTGTGTATTTATAATTCATCTCTCTCTCTCTCTCTCTCTCTCTCTCTCTCTCTCTCTCTCTCTTCCTAACCTCCTTGCATCACCACACACGAGCAGTATCACCCCTGAATCCATCTACGAGAAATAGCATCATGACGTGGATATAGTCTAAATGTTGAACCAATGTTTATATCTCGCACTGACAGTAATATCCTGAACAAAACATCGTCCCAATGGTATGTTTAAGCTTTTATGGCGTATCACAAACATTCACCCACTATAATCCACAAAAGATTAAAATAACTATGAATTAGTGACTATCATACACCCAAACTAGTGTCTAAACTGCATAAAATTATACTAAATATACCCGTATGTTAACTAATAAACACAAACATCTCGTAAAGTCAGATTTTAACATTAAACACAAAATAATCATCACTACTACTAACATCAACATCGACTAACATCATTACATTCGTCTCAGAACCAAAAAGAATTATCATAGGAGTAGAATGATTTCCAACCATCCGTAAAATAGTGTCGTTCGTTAATTTACCTATAAGGTCAACAGGTGTGCTAAGAGGAGTATACTCGGCAGGTAAGACTGTGTGGTTAGGTTAGGTTAGCGTTAATTTCTCAGATGAAATAAGCTAGGATGCCTAACCTTAACGATAGATAAATAACAATAGAACTTACAGCGATAAATATATTCTTTTGGCCTCTCATATCAAAGACAATTTTTACATTGAATCGTGATCCGTTTTCTTTGAGTCATCCAAGAGGAACCGAAACCCAGTGAACCCAACACTTCAGGGTAAACTGAAAGTGGACGTCAGACTCAGATCAAAGACGAGAGACAGTTGGAATATTGAGACGGAAAACCTAAAAAAAAAAAAATGTTCCCGAGGCAATTTTTACTACAAGTTGACAACAAGTCGCTTTAAGGTAATGTGAGATATTGAACCCGAATCTACGTGTTACCGGAAATTATTTTAATGTTAAAGTGCCAAAAATAGTTTATTAAATCATGGCGTCAAAATGAATAAAATGTAACGATATATTCACAGTTATACATTGGTGATCCCACTGTAGGACAATAGCTGTCTCAATTTGTCTTATCTGATGAGACAGTAAACTCAGAAGACTAGATTGACAAGTAGTAAACAACCTTCTCTCCGTTTTACATAGACTCCGTGTGTCTTCTCAGCCCCAGACCTCCAAGACGTTCTGCAGACCATGGCCACGAAAGACCTGGCCATGGAAGAAATCCAGGAATATCTACTGAAAGCCGAAGACTCAAACCAGGAACATTTAGATAATTTTGTCAAGCAGAAGGTAACTGAAGCGATAAAAGATAATGGGGACACTGCCATGAAGTCCTTCCAGGAAAAGAATAAAACTCCAACATTTGACAAGTTACTGTATATGATATTAGAACAGAACACAAAGACAAACATACAATCCTAAAGGTTGACCTGAACATCCTACAACGGCTGTAACATATTTACACAGCTGGCAGAGAAGTTAACCCAGCCGCTGTTCCTCAACACGAACCAGTACCAGTTTAACCCGGTTCCAAGAACATTTTGTTGAATGTCCAACTGCTGACATCGACTGTTCGGCAACAAATATTCAGCAGGACACATCTTGTCTCCTCAAAGATGGCCAAGCACGAGTAATCACAGGGTGAGCCGCCGGAATGTAAGACGTTTGGAAGGTTACATCAGCATGTGCTAGGTAGGGATGATTCTAGTAAGGATTCAACACGCCAAAAAAGGACCAAAACAATTCGGTCAATTCGTCGCGTTACTAAAAACCGCCACGAGCCCCAACCTGTCAACTGAACAAACTGTAAGGCCTTATCAGAGAACAATGCAGACCTGGCGATGTTTCTGGCCAAGGAAATGATAAACCAAGCTCCAGCCAGTAATACTGTTGGAGTTGGTGGTTTGCTGACCAGCGGGAGGGCAGGAGTAACAATCAGTCCCCGTCTTTGGGCATGCTGGAACTGGAAGCCACGCGCGAGGAAGCAAACACCCGCCTGGTTCTCCATGTTGCCAGGGACAAGGACACAGACGTCCTCCTACTGTTAACTGTACATGTTAAAGTGATGGGCTGTGGTGAGCGTTGGGTGGAAGCAGTACTGTACCTACAATTAACTGAAATTCATTCCAATAAGACAGGTGCTCTTCCGTTCCAGGCACTGACTGGCTGTAACACGACACTGTTCATAGCTGGTCACACAAAGAAGACACTGGGAGGTGTTAAAAAAATCCATGAACTTCTCGGTTGAATAATCTGAATAAACCGTATAATGTGCCAAATGTTGTACCAGGGTCGATGCCTACTCCACAGCCAAGAAACCGGAAGCATCACCGTCAACGAGTGATGCCCTGATACCACATATCGCGGCCACACTGCCAGAGCATAGTCAAGAAACACCCAAACTGTCCACAACACAACCCAACCATCCTTTGTCAGGGGACTATGGAAAACACACCCAGACTCTTCGAACAGTCCCAAACAGCTGCATGGAAATACTGACCTACCAATACAGCACAGGAAACAAGACGCTGTGATGCAAAGATGAAATCCAAAATACTCTGCACTTCGCCTCATCAGTACACAGGTATTAACGAAGAGCTGCGGTGTACAAACATGAACATGAGAGATCAATAACTCCAAATAACCAGTTACGAGAGATCAATTACTCCAAATAACCAGTTACGAGAGATCAATAACTCCAAATAACCAGTCACGAGAGATCAATAACTCCAAATAACCAGTCAATATTAAATCACAATAGATAACAATAATAAGGAGAATCAGAACTTTATTGTCCGGTAGTTCACGTACAGAAAACTAGAGCTCATCAGACATGTTGAAAGTATGTTAAGTGCATTTATTATTCATGGTGACAGAGCGGTCTTGAACTCTTCTCGTTCACCCTATCTGACCAAATGTCTAGTCCAGAGAAGATTCCCAGTGTGTGTTGATTGTGGTAATTTCAATATTAGTTAATTATGTTCTTTATGTTAATGTTCTTCTGCTCTCGTTTTAGTATAAATTAAATTATTCAAAATACACATAAGCGCCACAGACTTCACTGGATTTGTCTGTGTTGGCTCATGAGGCTGGAGGAGTCTATGTGGAGGATCATGAGGCTGAAGGAGTCTATGTGGAGGATCATGAGGCTGGAGGAGTCTATGTGGTGGCTCATGAGGCTGGAGGAGTCTATGTGGTAGATCGTGAGGCTAAAGGAGTCTATGTGGTGGATCATGAGGCTGGAAGAGTCCATGTGGTGGATCACGGAAAGATCTTTATATAATCAACTTTTGTGTGTTCCACCCTCTGTTACGCTCTCTGTCTGTCTGTCCGCCCGTCAGTCTGTCTGTCTGTCTCCTCCCCAGAAGACAAATCAATATAGAACGTACAACAGGAAGACTTGACCCAGGCAAGACCACTAAAGCTCAGGAAACTCTCACTCACTCATTGACTCACTCACTCATTGACTCACTCACTCACTCACTCATTGACTCACTCACCCACGCACTCATTGACTCACTCACTCATTGACTGACTCACTCACTCACTCACTCATTGACTCACCCACCCACGCACTCATTGACTCACTCACTCACTCATTGACTCACCCACCCACGCACACACTCACACACCGATGGAAAACAACAAAGACACACTCCAGTGAAAGACTTGTCCCAACTAGAAGAGAGAGACTCAATAGCAACAAGTGCTTAATTAACACAGTGTAGTGGGGAAGTTTGTCGCGATAATGACAGAGAGAGAGAGAGAGAGAGAGAGAGAGAGAGAGAGAGAGAGAGAGGACACACAAACACTAGTTAACAAAGGAACACACAGTCGTCATCATCACCAATGGCAGCCAACACCGGGCAGACCTATACACCGCCAGCATGTTAATGAAACGAGTCGTGTCCAGTCCATAGATTTTCCTGCCAGTACGCCATCCACACCCGGACGTGGCTTAGAGAGAGAGAGAGAGAGGGAGAGAGAGAGAGAGAGAGAGAGAGAGAGAGAGAGAGAGAGAGAGAGAGAGAGAGAGAGAGAGACTAAATCGTGAAAATACATGAAACGAAAATGTAAATCTCTCTCTCTCTCTCTCTCTGTACCTTTCCTCCAATTTCTTACCTTTCTCTTCCTTTATTCTTCCTTTATAATAACTCCCTTTCAGTTTATCTACCATTTCATTACCTCTCTTTCTCTCTTGATTATTCCCCCTCCTCTTCTTCCCTTGTTCTCTCTTGACTTGTTTATCATGTATATTTTATGTATAATTTATCTTCATTTCTCTTATTCTCTCTTCTATGTTTGATATTTTTTTATATATTACGTCTCTTTGTGTGTGTGTGTGTGTGTGTGTGTGTGTGTGTTTCTTTCATGTTACTCCTATTCTTTTCCATCCGTCTCTCTCTGACTTTCTCTCTCTCTCTCTCCTTCTCTCCCTTCCTTCCTTCCTCCTCTTATCGTATCATCTTCCTAACACTAATTTCCTCTCACTTTCTCTCTTTCCTCCCTTCCTTCATTTCCTCTTTCATTACATATTCCTAAAGCCTTTCCTTTCATTCTCCCTCTCTTCGTTTTCCACCCATCTCAATTACGTCTTTCTCTCTCTCTCTCTTTCGTCCTTCCTTCCTCCCAAAAAATCACACACACACACACACACACTAACAACTTACTCGTGACGTCAGCCGGTAAGAAACTGTCTCAATACAGTCTATTTATTCCTTCAACTTTGTCTATTATAAAACTTTTTTACGAGTCGAGTTAAGTAAATGTTAAGTGTTAAGTGGTAAGTGGCAAGTGTTAAGTGACAAGTGGTAAGTGACAAATAGTGTGTTTTGGGGTCAATTTTGATCCATTTTGTGGAAAGGTAACATAATTAAAACTTGATACACTGGGGTTATACGAGGCATTACAAAATATACACAGCATTAAATATATAGATCAATTTATATCCGGATCAACTTACATAGTCATTAATACAGTGGATAAAGAATGACACAAAAAATACGTCACTAGAGGTAAGAATTTAATGAGGAAAAAGACGACAGCTTTGCAGAAGACATTTTCAAAACCTCTGGCCAGGTTAACTTAGATCACACGAGATGTTGTTTCTGTTATAACCAAGATGCCAATATAAACAAGGCTAATAAGAGGGACGGGAGGGGGGGGGGGTGTGTTGTTGGTTGTCGTTGGGGGTTGTTGGGGGGGTGTTGGTGGTCGTTGGGGGTTGTTAATGGTCGTTGGTGGTTGTTGGGGGTTGTTAATGGTCGTTGGTGGTCGTTGGGGGTTGTTAATGGTCGTTGGGGGTTGTTAATGGTCGTTGGTGGTTGTTGGGAGTCGTTAATGGTCGTTGGGGATTGTTAATGGTCGTTGGTGGTCGTTGAGGGTTGTTAATGGTCGTTGGTGGTCGTTGGGGGTTGTTAATGGTCGTTGGTGGTCGTTGGGGGTTGTTAATGGTCGTTGGTGGTCATTGGTAGTAGTTGCTGGGGCACTTACAGTGTAACCGGTGACAGTAATGGTCGTTTAGGGCTAAAGGTACTGATGCCGGTGGAGGACGACCTTGAAGTATTGTGGTAGTTGTTGTGGTTGGAGTGTGGTGGTTGTTATTGCGGATGGAGTGTGGTAGTTGTGGTTGTGGATAGAATGTGGTAGTAATGGTTGTTAGTGGAAAACAACCTCATTGTGGAAGTCATTACAGATGGAAATGACCCAAACTACCAACATCAAACACCTTCCTAATTGAGAGGTCAAAGGTCATAGCTCCTAGGGTCAATTAGTACGAGGCAACAGGTAAGGGAGGTCCAGTTTGTGTGTTAATGACCAACTGTTTGTCCTGAGGCCTTGTCGACACCTGGACTTTAAATTATTTTGCCTTTGCTGTGGTCTACCTTTGTTCCAGTGATTGTACCAGTGAGTTTATTTGTTCCAGACCTGGCATTGTTCCAGTCTCTCTCTCTCTCTCTCTCTCTCTCTCTCTCTCTCTCTCTCACACACCTGGCCACATACCTTGTGAGGTGGGCGGCTTCCGTATGACATCATTTTGGCTCTGAGGAGTATACTCGTGCCAGCGGTAGGTGCTGCGGTACTCCGAATGCAACTGTAAACAAACACACACATTCCGTCAGTATACAACAGGGCAAATAACACACGGGAAATAACATATTCATCTTTGCAATAACAAGGAGGAATAATAAAGGAAAATAACATAGTTTACTTTACAATAACATGAAGAAATGGGAAAATTATAGTTTACTTTGCAATAACAGGAAGGAAAATATAGGGAAATAACATAATTTTCTTTACAATAACACAATGATAGGGAAATATACAGGGAAATAAAAATAAAGTCGACATATTTTATTACATACTCCTGATGTAATGTTCTTCGTCTTATTCTTGTTTATTAGTATTCTATTAGTCATTGTTATCGGCTCTCTGTTTATTACCTTCTTCGTTATTCTTATCTTTCTTATCTCTGTATATTCTATTCACCCATCCGGACTTACACACACACACACACACACACACACACACAACATACACCCACACACACACAACATACACCCACACACACACACACACAACATACACCCACACATACACACACACACACAAGAGCTACTGTGCCAGCTGCCAAAGTGGATTATCACGACCCTCTTTCTCACACCTCCCTCACACCAGCTGTGGCCAGGAACAGCTGACTCAAGACCCCCACACACTCCCTCACTCTCTCAACCAGGGTCCTCGCTCTCTCTCTCTCTCTCTCTCTCTCTCTCTCTCTCTCACACACACATTCTACTTCACCAGCGTTACTGCCAGCCTTCACGTGAGATATGTATCCCAGCTGTTCACCAAAACTTGTTCAAAATTTCAGACGAGTTCCCTCAAGATGTTCACAAACCGTACACACTAATGAGGTATGTCTGTTCACGTTGTTCACCTAATGTTCAAGAGGAATTCTACATCAGTAATAGACGAGATGTACGCCAATTGTTCACGAGAAAATGTTCATCATGTACAAGAATTGTTCAGAACGTGGTCACTGATAAGAGCCGTCTACTGATAGGTATTATCTTTATCCTGCCATTGTCTGAGGTCGGGTTTCTTCTATTTCATCGTCTTCTTCCTCATCGTCTTCTTCCTCATCGTCTTCTTCCTCATCGTCTTCTTCCTCGTCTTCTTCTTCAACGTCTTCTTCTTATCCTCTTCTTCCTCATCGTCTTCTTCTTCTTCTTCATAGTCTTCTTCTTCTTCCTCATCTTCTTTTTCTTCTTCTTCTTCTTCTTCTTCATCATCGTCTTCTTCTTCCTCGTCTTCTTCTTCAACGTCTTCTTCTTATCGTCTTCTTCCTCATCGTCTTCTTCTTCTTCTTCATAGTCTTCTTCTTCTTCCTCATCTTCTTCTTCTTCTTCTTCTTCTTCATCATCGTCTTCTTCTTCCTCGTCTTCTTCTTCAACGTCTTCTTCTTCTTCCTCATCTTCCTCATCGTCTTCTTCTTCTTCTTCTTCATAGTCTTCTTCTTCTTCTTCTTCTTCATCTTCTTCTTCTTCTTCTCCTTCTTCTTCTTCTTCTTCATCTTCTTCTTCTTCTTCTCCTTCTCCTTCTTCTTCTCCATCATCATCATCATCATCATCATCATCATTATCATCATCATCATCCTCTCAGGCTATTTTTTCCACAACAAATCATTAACAAACTACAGTATAAACTTATTCAACAAACACAAAACTCTAATTTCTAATCTGCATAAAAAAAAAATTATTATACTTTCCCTCAAACAAGTAAACAGCAACCATTCTAATCTTTAGGTAAAACAAAACAATATTTTTTTGACAAGTAAATAAAAGTTGTTTATATTGTGAGAAAGAAACAAAAACAAATAAAGAAATTACTGATAACTTATGGAAAGAATCACCAAACTTCAACTTTCTCTAATCAACGACGAAAACCTAACCTAACCTAACCAATCTACTACGACAAGCATCTAACTTCACCCTAAGCGACAAAATAACCCGTAATTAACACGTCAATATCGAGTAAGACATAAAAAAACAACACTTGTAATAAAAACGGGTCATGTCCAGGAGTCATTCCCAGGCCACCATTGCTACTCGAGTTCTGGGCAAAAATTAATTAGATGTTTAATTATCATGACGGAAAGTTGAGGAGAAGTTGGAGGTAGTTATTGGCGCGTCTGATAATGGTGCTGGGTCATTAAGGTGGTAATGGAGGTAGTGTTGGAGGTGGTATTGTAGTGTGGGGGTGGTGTTGGAGGTGGTACTGTAGTGTTGGAGGTGGTACTGTAGTGTTGGAGGTGGTATTGTAGTATAGAGGCGGTGTTGGAGGTGGTACTGTAGTGTTGGAGGTGGTACTGTAGTGTTGGAGGTGGTGTTGGAGGTGGTATTGAAGTGTGGGGGTGGTGTTGGAGGTGGTACTGTAGTGTTGGAGGTGGTATTGAAGTGTGGGGGTGGTGTTGGAGGTGGTACTGTAGTGTTGGAGGTGGTATTGAAGTGTGGGGGTGGTGTTGGAGGTGGTACTGTAGTGTTGGGGGTGGTACTGTAGTGTTGGAGGTGGTACTGTAGTGTTGGAGGTGGTACTGTAGTGTTGGAGGTGGTGTTGGAGGTGGTACTGTAGTGTTGGAGGTGGTATTGAAGTGTGGGGGTGGTGTTGGAGGTGGTACTGTAGTGTTGGAGGTGGTACTGTAGTGTTGGAGGTGGTATTGAAGTGTGGGGGTGGTGTTGGAGGTGGTACTGTAGTGTTGGAGGTGGTATTGTAGTGTTGGAGATGGTACTGTAGTGTTGGGGGTGGTACTGTAGTGTTGGATGTGGTATTGAAGTGTGGGGGTGGTGTTGGAGGTGGTACTGTAGTGTTGGAGGTGGTATTGAAGTGTGGGGGGTGGTGTTGGAGGTGGTACTGTAGTGTTGGAGGTGGTATTGTAGTATAGAGGCGGTGTTGGAGGTGATAGTGAGAGGCGCGGGTGAAGGGAGAAATGGGGATGGGGGTTATTTCACTGTATACTGACACCCCCTCCTTCCCCCCTCTACTGAACACACTGTAAGCTGACACTTTCTGTACCTTGGCTGACAGTTTCAAAAGGGACAGTAGCAACATTTTATGGGCCATAAACTTTCAAGATATATCATCAAAAAAATAACAATAAAAACTTTTATTATGAAAGACAAAATAAGGTTAGACCGTGAGGTAGGGCCTCTCAGGGCAGCTCGACCAACAGGACCAGAGAGAAGTTTGTAGTTTTTTTTAGACTGGTTGGTGTCGTCGGGGCCAAGAGGAGAACCAGCTGGCGACACTGTAGAAGGACCAGCTGGCGACACTGTAGAAGGACCAGCTGGCGACACTGTAGAAGGACCAGCTGGCGACAGTACCCCGTGACAGACGTGTCGTGTTCTCTCATACAACACAGTAAACGTCTCGGGCCTACAAGTGCCACTGAACTCCCGGGGTTTAGTGGTTTAATGGCGCTTGAAAGAGGCGAGCTGGAGGAACAATGGGGCGTTATGAGTCAGACCCAGGAGAGGGGGGAGACATGGGGTGAGAGGGGGGGGGTTATGTCCCTCACCTCTACCCTACCCTGACGGAGGTTGACCTGAAGTTACCTGTAGAGATTCTTAAACGGACACAGGTGGGTAGACTTAACGTAGACCGTACATGATGGATGGCTCACAGTGTGTTCACTCTCAGTGTTAACAGAACTCACAGTGGTACCACGTCTCAGGGATGTGTGTGTGTGTGTACGCTGTCAATTAGGAAGTATGGCTCAAGTTTTTAAGATAAAATATCTTGCACACGAGAAACGAAGACTTCTGTGTGCGTCACTAACACACACACGCACACACACACACCAGGTTGGTAGGCAGTACGGGAGCCATTAAAGCAGACGTGGCAGCAGAGCGAGTGGGTGGACAGACCAACACTCAAGTTCTCATACAATAATTTCGCTGTAATCAATATGAGGCGATATATATACTGTGTGTGACGCCTGCTACCTGGCCCACCCTCCACCAGGTGTGTGTGACGCCTGCTACCTGGCCCACCCTCCACCAGGTGTGTGTGACCCCTGCTACCTGGCCCACCTTCCACCAGGTGTGTGTGACCCCTGCTACCTGGCCCACCCTCCGCCAGGTGTGTGACGCCTCCTACCTGGTCCACCTCTACCAGGTGTGTGTGACGCCTCCTACCTGGCCCACCCTCCACCAGGTGTGTGACCCCTCCTACCTGGTCCACCCTCCACCAGGTGTGTGACGCCTCCTACCTGGTCCACCTCTACCAGGTGTGTGTGACGCCTCCTACCTGGCCCACCTCTACCAGGTGTGTGTGACGCCTCCTACCTGGTCCACCCTCCACCAGGTGTGTGACGCCTCCTACCTGGCCCACCTCTACCAGGTGTGTGTGTGACGCCTCCTACCTGGCCCACCCTCCACCAGGTGTGTGTGTGACCCCTGCTACCTGGTCCACCCTCCACCAGGTGTGTGTGTGTGTTTCTGTTCAGGTAAATCAACATTAATTGGGATAATCTTACTGGATTTAGTAATATAATCTATCTCGCCAATAATCTAGATTTGGGAAGAACAAAATTACTGATCAGAATGTGGAATGATTAACAGACAGACAGACAGACAGACAGACAGACACACACACATTGTTGTTCCATGTTAGAAGGACCTAAATACACTCAGAATTTAGTATAATTGTTCTCGGTATTTTAACTGTCCTTAATTTTAACTTAATATAACTTTATAACAAAAATGATAAAATTCGGTTAAGAACCAACACGGAACTTCATAATTCTGTTTATATAGAGAGAAAGAACAAAGACAAACCTTAAACTAAACTTAATTCTATTACGTTTCCGTCGCAAATTTATATTTTTCGAGTATTTTCACTGATATGACCACCCCCCCCCCCCCATACACCTCCAATCACCAACAATAATGGTTGTTCAAAGTGGTCAGGGCTTTGAAGTAGAGTTAAAATATGGGGTCAAATACTAAAAAGAACACCAAACTAACCTGACCTAATCTAACTTGTAAAAAGGTTAAGAATTCCTTTCGATTTTATGCCCCCCCTCCTCCTCCTCATCTGAACACCAAAAACAACCCCGCCATCACATACTAAACACCGAAAACAACACCACCATCACATACTAAAAACCGAAAACATGAATAAGGTAAGCTTTTTTTGTTATAGGTTTAGTTAGGTTAGGTTTTCAAAGGTTTGTTTGGTGTTATTTTTAATATTTTACTTTATATTTTCCCTCTACTTCAAAGCTCTGACCACTTTGAACAACCAATAGCGTCGGTAATTGGGGGGGAGGAGGGGAGGTCATATCTCTATAACACCTCAAATAACACACACACACACACACAACACACACACACACACACACACCCACACACACACACACACTATTCATTCTGTATTAGTGGATTTAGAGGCAGTTAATGTGAGGTTAAAACTATGAGTTGTTTTATAATTTGGTTTATCTGTTGTTGGTTTATATTGTCTCCTGTTGGGTTATATTTTCCGCCTTGGTTTAATCATTTTTTTCGGAGAGGGAACACCACTCAGCCCACTCACAACCTGGAGAGAACACCACTCAGCCCACTCACAACCCAGAGAGAACACCACTCACAACCCGGAGAGGGAACACCACTCAGCCCACACACAACCCGGAGAGGGAACACCACTCAGCCCACACACAACCCGGAGAGGGAACACCACTCAGCCCACACACAACCCGGAGAGGGAACACCACTCAGCCCACTCACAACCCGGAGAGGGAATGTCACACCAATCTGTTAGGTCCTTAAAATAGATCTCGGGACTATCAAAGTACGGGAGGTGAGGTGAGGAGGGAAGGAAGTGACATGAGGGGAAAGAAATGAGGCAAGGTGAGGCAGTGAGGTGAGATGAGGCAGTGAGATGACGTGAGGTAGTAAGGTGAGTGGATGGAAGTGAGGTAGTAAGGTGAGTGGATGGAAGTGAGGTGAGGGGAGGGAAAGAACTGAGGTGAGGAGAGGGAAAGAAGAGGTGAGAGGAGGGGATAAAGTAAGTTAGTAGGTGAATGAATGAAGTAAGATGAGGTGACGTGAAGTAGTGAGGGGGAGGCAGTGAGATAAGGTGAAGAAATGAAGTGACGTGAGGTGAGGTGATGAAGTAAGGTGAAGTGATTATAATGAAGTGATATATACCAGGAGGGAATCAAGCTGTATCAAAACATAAAACACTCACTAATATTTACGCCAAGGAAGACCAAATGTTTATTATCCATATAAACATTACAAAGTCAAAAGCTTGGGGGGAGAGTCAATGCTCGGACTCAACATCGTAAACATTGATTTATGGGGAACAAAAGCTTAAGGAGTCTGATGTAATGGATAAATTAATTACTAATATGAGAGGATTTAATGAAATGTTTATCTTCCTGTATTAACTAAAGACACTATAAAACAAATAAACATACAAATAGATAAAACAAATTCAAACACCGTATATAAATGCCAAATATTAAAAAAAAAATTAAAATACCAAAATTATAATAAAAAATAACCATGGAAAAGCTTGAAAAATAACGAGATAATTATTTAGTCATAATGAGAACACGGGAGGACCACACCTTGTCCAGGTAACTTATTAACGTGGACTAAATACACTTATGTTGTGTGGTGTTGGTTCTGTATGGTGCTTCCTATCCCTGCCAGGTGAACTAACACCAAGTGAACGGCATCTTATTACACCACCATCACCACACCATCATTACAATCTACAACTTACTACAGCTCCTGAAAATCATCTACAGTGGCCTGACCTGTGCTACTTTCTCACCCAAGCTACAACAACTATACACCTGCACTCTCCCGCCCACCGACTGGCCCTCCTACACCCACCCACCACCTCTCACTTCCACCTCCACCCACCACCTCTCACCTCCACCTCCACCCACCACCTCTCACCTCCACCCACCACCTCCACCTCTCACCTCCACCCACCACCTCACACCTCCACCCACCACCTCTCACTTCCACCTCCACCCACCACCTCTCACCTACCACCTCCACCCACCACCTCTCACCTCCACCCACCACCTCTCACCTCCACCCACCACCTCCACCTCACACCTCCACCCACCACCTCTCACCTCCACCCACCACCTCTCACCTCCACCCACCACCTCCACCTCTCACCTCCACCCACCACCTCCATCCACCACCTCTCACCTTACTCTCTCCTCAACACACCTGATCTCACAGTTATATCTCCACCTGCCATTATTCCTCCTTCCTTCACACGATGTTATCTTATCTGGTCCCCATTCACACTCATCACACCTGTCGTTATCACACGTTGCCTCACTCCCGCTGCTTTATCACACCTTTACCTCACATCCTTCCTCGTTATCGTCTCTTATCTCTGTCGACGTTTCTCTCTCTCGTATCATCACCAGGCAGGATAATGTCTCTGTTCTTATTATCGCCGTCTAGTGTTTTCCTCGCCTGATTTTCTTTCCAATATTTGGTTTTTTTTTTTCCCAGGAGCGAATATACTGCTGATGGCGACGGTTTGTTATTCCCAGGTGAAGTTACGTCGTGAGGGATAATATTGTACACCTTGTGGAATTGCCTTACACTCGTACACCTTGTGGCACTGTCCTACACTCGTACACTTTGTGGCACTGTCCTACACTCGTACACCTTGTGATACTGTGCTACACTCGTACACTTTGTGGCACTGTCCTAGTACTGTCTTACGCCTGCTGGACTTGTACAACACACTGAATCAACAATTAAGAATCATTTGGATACACTACTTGACCCTGACCAACATGACCTGACCTTGACCAACATGACCTGACCTTGACCAACATGACCTGACCTTGACCAACATGACCTGACCCTAACCAACATGACCTGACCCTAACCAACATGACCTGACCCTAACCAACATGACCCGACTCTGACCAACATGACCTGACCCTAACCAACATGACCTGACCTGACCTCTTGACCTGAATGTACTAACACTTTCTACTCTCCATCGACCCCCCCCCCCCACTCCACGCTTGACTCTTATCCACTATAAATGATACAGTGAGTTGAGGTTATCTTCATGTGTGTGTGTATGTGTGTGTGTGTGTGTGTGTGTGTATACAGAATGATGAAGAGGACGACACAAACCCTAGGACGATCTAGAGGGGACCAGGAGATTGGTTAGGGGGTCAGGAGGCCGGTATAGGAAGGTAGGAGGGTCAGGAAGGTCAGGAGGCCAAGGTAGGAGGTTAAGAGGGCTAGAAAAGGTCACAGTGCCACCCTCGTCGCTAGAGATTTGACCAAATTTATAACTCAGTCCCCCCTCTTTAGCCCCCCTTCAGCCCTCCCTCAGTCCCCCCCTTCAGCCCTCCCTCAGTCCCCCCTTCAGCCCTCCCTCAGTCCCCCCTTCAGCCCTCCCTCAGTCCCCCCCCTTCAGCCCTCCCTCAGTCCCCCCCTTCAGCCCCTCCCTCACTCACTACTTCACTCCTCGTAGCCCCCCTTCATCACACACACACACACACGCCAGAGCTGAGGACCATCTACAACGTCTTTATTCTCCCCAAACTAACGTATGCGTCACCAGCCTGGTCGTCTTCTCTCAACTCCACCCAACAACGTCAGCTAGAGAAGGTACAGAAAACGGCCTGCAGAATCATGCTCGGCGCAAAATACTCCGGCTACAACAACGCTCTCTCCACCCTCAGTGACCTCCACCACCAAGCACTGGAAAGGTTTGGTAGCCAACTACTGCACCATCCTCGTCATCGCCACCTACTGACATCTGCAGCCCCCCACCCACCTCGCACAGTCCGCCACTACAACAAAATTCAGCCCATAAGAGCCCGCACCGATAGATACAAGAACAGCACCATCCCATCTATTGCTAAAATAATAAACAACTCCTGATTTATGTACTGTACAGCCCTGTAAATGTATTCAATGCATATTATATCACTATGTCTAAACCAAATGTAAGTCTGTATATTTTCATCCACCGGCTGCAACTCTATTAATAAACCGTTTATTATTATTATTATTATTATTATTATTATTATTATTATTATTATTATTATTACAAACACACACACACACACAGAGGGAGGAGTGAGAGGGAGGAGTGAGAGGGAAAGAGTGAGAGGGAGGTGTGAGAGGGAGGAGTGAGAGGGAGGAGTGAGAGGGAGGTGTGAGAGGGAGGTGTGAGAGGGAGGAGTGAGAGGGAGGTGTGAGAGGGAGGTGTGAGAGGGAGGAGTGAGAGGGAGGAGTGAGAGGGAGGAGTGAGAGGGAGGTGTGAGAGGGAGGTGTGAGAGGGAGGTGTGAGAGGAAAGAATAGTATGGAGGAGTAAACATGACACTTTGCCTTGGTATCAGAGTTCAATTTCCAGGATAAACACATCAATAGTTAAATCCTCCTGGGAATAAAAAATATATACCCACTAAACTTAATGATTAATGTCCAAATTATTATGAAAAAAATACCATTACCTTTAGCTCAGAGTTTAATTCTATTCAACAGTTTTAAAAGTGAAATGACAATAGCAGTGACCCTAAGAGCAAGACTGGTGACATTTAGTGAGGTGACTTAGTTATTCCCACGCCTGACCTGACCCCTTGAGTGACCTTCATATTTGACCTTCTGACCTTTAATGTACCTACGGGGTCAGCGAATGATAAGACACCAGCCCCTTCATCTACTACTATTACTACTACTTACTACTACTACTACTACTACTACAGGCAAATCAATTAAACCCGCTCTCCCCGATCTCCACGTTAACCCCCCCTCTCCCCCCTCAACCACTATACAAATAATCAACAAAAAACAAAAACAATAAAAAAAAAAAAAAAATTATTTAGAAATCATAACAAAACTGAACACCTACACAACTACAAAAGACTACATGTAAATTCAATCTCCAGCCATGTATACAAGCCAAATATTTCACACACACACACACACACACACACACACACACACATTTAAAAGTATAAAATATGTACCAACAGGCAGGAACCCAGGTCAGTCCACACGACACACTGGCTTACATAACGACTTGAGGATAATACCTACTGAATGTTCGTCTGGTTAAAGTGTCAACATGGGTGATATAGATGATGGTTAACGACGACAATTGTAACACTGATTAATGGAGTGTGGGGTGGGGGGGGGGGTAGGGGGGTGGGATAGGGAGAATGAGGAAGGAAATGGAAGAGAAGGGAGGAATGGGTTTGAGAGGGAGAAGAGGTGGTAGGGAATTGGAGAGGGAGAAGAGGTGGTAGGGAATTGGAGAGGGAGGGGAGATGGAGAGGGATGAATAAGAGGTGGCAAGAGGGTGAGGATAAGAGAGATTGGAAGGAAGGAAGAAGAATAAGATGGATTATGGGGAGGAAGAGGAAGGAATAGAATGAGGAAGAAAGAGCACAGGGAATGATAAGGGAACCGCAGCAGATGAGAGAGAGAGAGAGAGAGAGAGAGAGAGGTGAGCTCATTCCCCCGAGGTACACACACATATTAATCAGCCAACATCAACACCTGGCAGAGCATCACAACCTCGTTAAATGATCTAACCTAACCTAACCTAACCTAACCCAACCTAACCAAAACCACGGACACCCTACTGCTCAATATTGCTTCACTTCATCAACACCTAGCAGATCATAAAGCCGCTGCCTAGATATCTGTTGCTGTTGCTATGTGAGTCTGTCCTCCCTGTTTCCCCTGAGAGTAAAAAAAAAGTAATATTATGAAGTGCATTTAATTATTTTATGTTTGGATGGTGTTTGGTGGCTGGGCAGGTGTTGGGTGGGTGGGAAGGTGTTGGGTGGGTGGGCAGGTGTTGGGTGGCTGGGCAGGTGTTTGGTGGCTGGGCAGGTGTTGGGTGGGTGGGCAGGTGTTGGGTTGCTGGGCAGGTGTTGGGTGGCTGGGCAGGTGTTGATCCTGTGATTTAGCAGTTAGTGAGTACCTCCACCACCACGATAGGAAGTTGTTCCACCTAAGGGTTGTTCCACCATCATTGAGAAGCTAGTGGGTAATTCCACCTCCCCTGCTCATCCAGCCAAGGGTTGTTCCACCTCCCACTAACCCTTCCCACAGTCCAGGAATATCGTCCTCAGTGTGGCAGGTAAGAGGAAATACGAGTGACATGTTTTGAGATAATATCCCTCCACTTGCTAAATAGCACGCTCTTTACCTGTCATAAATGAGAGTAATATCTATAACTATCTCGAGGAATATTTCAGAACCACACACACACACACACACACACACACACACCATTATCCAAGTTTTAGTTAACATGAACACTAAACATTGCTGTATGTGTTATGAAATGCATCTGTGTTCAGCTTTCCGCGACGTTTGGTTTAATTCTCGCGGCAATTAAGCTGAAAGACAATGTTTTCTATCATACTTAAGGTAAAAGATTCTGTTTACTATCATACTTAATTTTTCAGGTTGTGTTTTCCACCATAAGTAGAGAACAAACTTGGGTTTCTATCACTCCTCGTAAAAACCCACAAAGCCAGGGTCTATGATACAGTTGTTTACAGTATGTTGTTTACAGTAGGTTGTTTACATTATGTTGTTTACAGTACGTTGTTTACAGTGTGTTGTTTACAGGAAGTTGTTTACACTGTGTTGTTTACGATAAGTTGTTTACAGTATGTTGTTTACAGTATGTTGTTTACAGTGTGTTGTTTACAGCATGTTGTTACAGTAAGTTGTCAAAAGCACCTCTACCAACATAACTTTTTGTTGACACCTTTAAGCAAGTTTGTAGTCCAACACTGCAATTTTCCGCCTCAGCTCTAAAACACAACTTCAGAAGAACACTAAACCTCTTATATGACACAGAGCTCACTCACACACCTATGACCAGAGCTCCACACACCTGTCGCCAGAGCTCCACACACCTGTCACCAGAGTTCCACACACACACACACTTGTCACTAGAGCTCCACACACCTGTCACCAGAGTTCCACACACACACACACACCTGTGACCAGAGCTCCACACACCTGTCGCCAGAGTTCCACACACACACACTTGTCACTAGAGCTCCACACACCTGTCACCAGAGCTGCACACACCTGGCTGCTCTCTGTGGTAGTCATTTCCAGGTACGTTATATACTATGCCGTTTAGGTCCAATAGATTAAACAGCCTCGTTCCGGTTCACGCTATTACCTGTCTACTTAACCTAACCTGACCTAACCTAACCTGACCTAATCTAATCTAACCTAACCCAACCAAACCTAACCTAACCCAAACTAACCTGACCTAACCTAAAAAAAAATAAAAAAAATTATAAGGTAGACAAATATTTTAAATAATTCGGTGACAAGATTTTTAGATAGACAGTGCAAACAAGTCGACATTTTACCTTTATTATATTAAATTAAAAGACCCTTCTATACATCTGTTTTGTTTGGCGAGGTAACCAGAAGAGATTATCGTATATATATATAATTTCTATAAATTTTATTCTTTGCTATTAACGTGAAGAGCCGAGTCACTGTAGAATCACCTGTAAGGGGTGGGGGGGGGGGACGGCTTTGGAAATTCGAACCCTAAATACTGAACCTTCAAACTCCGAATACCGAACCCCGAATCCCAAATCCGAACCCCTGGTGGAGACAACGGAGCCATAAATCTCGGTAATATAATCAAATTCAACAATAATTTATGGTATTTTACATTAGATACGGCTATCATTACCTCCGTAAACCCACTTTTAACAATAATTCAACTAGATTAGAGAATTATGGCTTCTTCCCGGTACTAAAAGGGCTATATCTCTGAAGAACAGGTCGGTTAGTGTATAAAAACATCTAATTGGATAATATTAGTCACGGGTAAAATAAAGTGATATACAAAAAAGTCATGTTTCATTATTTAGAAATACGGTTCCTCAAGTGCTTCAGGGGTTAGAGTTTCGGGACGGGGTTTGGGGTTCAGGACTCGGAATTCGGGGTTCAAGGCTCGGAATTTGCGGTTCAGGGCTCGGGACTCAGTATTAGAGGGCTCGAGGTTCAGGATTCAGGGTTAGAGAGTTTGGGATTCAGGGTTCAGGATTCGGAGTTCAGGGTTCAGAATTTGGGGCTAGGTACTCAGGGTTCGAGTTCCATAGTGAGTTTTAGACCTGACCAAAATTACCAAGAGCTAGCCAACAACAACAAACTAATGATGTAAACAAATAATATAAACAACTGGTCAAGCTATTAGAGTTTCCTTCCCACGAGGACCCACTACTGTGACCCTTGTAGTTAAGAAGTGAACCTAAGTCTGGTTATTAATCGTGTATTAATCGTGTATGACAAACCTGACCTGATTCACAAAAGCTGACCTCTACTTAATGTTCCTAGCCACGCAATTTTTGGTCTAGTGTAACCTTGATCCTAGTGACCTTGACCTAGTATGACCTTGATCAAGTGTGACCTTGACCTAGTGTGACCTTGACCTAGTGTGACCTTGACCTTACCCCAACTTAAGTAAACAAATGAAGTTTCCTCATAGGCTTTCATCCTCTGAGTGTTACAAGTTTTAATGTTTTCGTCTTGATAAATAACAGACATTAACCACGTAACAATCGGGACCTGATCAATTACATCTTCAACATCACCTGACGGGAAAACTATAAAAGGGGAAACTTCTTCAAATGCTCCCTCATCCTTTTTTGGGAGGCTTTTTGGCTTTTTTTTACGGAGCATTTTTTTAGAATGCTCAAGAATTAAGACTTAAAAAAATCTTGCAGGTTCTCTCTCATAAATCTGTTAGGTTAGATTAGGTTTAAGTTAGGTTGTTTCTCCGGCTGGAAAAGGATAGTGTGTGAATTTCTGGTGTCCCTTCAACTAGAATCAGAAGGAAAATATAATACTGTTAATGAAGAATTGTCCGCTGTTCTGGTACACAAAATATCGACTCTTACCAATGTAACCAAACAAAGCTTTCAGCATCACCAGCCATCCGATAAGTTATTCTCCTTAACCTGTCGCTGTTGGTACCGGCTGTGGTGAGAGGTCTTCAGCGCCCTTGACTTGCCCCCCCCCCCCTCTCCACGAGACAGTCTTAAGTGGCTCCTAATTATCACCAGGTCCTTCTTCAGATACAAGATTTTGGTAATTTTGTTAAGAAGACTCAGAATGAATGGATAATGACTTTCCTCCCTACGACTGACAGCCAACACACGTCGTAACAGCCTCCCTCCCTGCGACTAACAGCCAACCCACGTCGTAACAGCCTCCCTCTCTACGACTAACAGCCAACACACGTCGTAACAGCCCCCCTCCCTACGACTAACAGCCAACACACGTCGTAACAGCCTCCCTCCATACGACTAACAGCCAACACACGTCGTAACAGCCTCCCTCCCTACGACTAACAGCCAACCCACGTCGTAACAGCCTCCCTCCCTATGACTAACAGCCAACACATGTCGTAACAGCCTCGCCCACCTCTCGCTACACACAAGTAATGCTGCTCACGTGCTGGGGGGGTTTAAGTAATTCCTTGAAAGTCACATTTAAAAGGCTAATAGAACTAATACTATCCTTGACCTCTCCACTACAACCTGTCCATAGGGAGTCCTTAGCATACCAGCAGTCCGAGTGAAGGAT
>CAUDMG010003899.1:485000-652500 GCA_958450375.1 Homarus gammarus
ACCACCATCACCACCACCACCACCACCATCATCACCATCATCATCACCACCACCACCACCATCACCACCACCACCACCAGCCTCATCCTCACCACTACTACCACCACCACCACCACCACCACCACCACCATCATCATCACCACCATCATCATCATCACCACCACCACCACCACCACCACCACCACCACCATCATCATCATCACCACCATCATCATCACCACCACCATCACCACCACCACCAGCCTCATCCTCACCACCACCACCATCATCATCACCACCACCACCATCACCACCACCACCACCACCACCACCACCATCATCATCACCACCATCACCACCACCACCATCATCATCACCACCATCATCATCATCACCACCACCACCAGCCTCATCCTCACCACCATCACCACCACCATCATCCTCACCACCACCATCACCACCACCACCAGCCTCATCCTCACCACCATCACCACCAGGTCACCAATCTCCCGGCCGCCGTGTTACTCTCTTTTACAGTCTCACTTTACGCCTCCACTCTTCCTTTATTTACTGACCACTGATGCCAAGTCGCCTCTATCATGTTCTTATAACCCGGTACCCTGTCATGCCTCTCACTCCCGGTACCCTATCATGCCTCGCAATCCCGGTACCATATCATGCCTCGCAATCCCGGTACCCTATCATGCCTCGCAATCCCGGTACCCTATCATGCCTCGCACTCCCGGTACCCTATCATGCCTCGCAATCCCGGTACCCTATCATGCCTCTCAATCCCGGTACCCTAACCATGCCTATCGCTCCTGGTACCCTATCATGCCTCTCATTCCCGGTATGCCAGAGTATCATGCCTCTCACTCCCGATATGCCAGAGTATCATGCCTCTCACGCCTGGGATGCCATTAACACAAGACCAACTTAAGAGTGACTGAGAACTAGTGTTTATGGGTGAGATCTCTCCATCATAGCGGTGGTATTAACACCGTGATCACTGGCTGGCAACACAGAAGCACACATATCGTACTGGTGAATGAATACTGTTTTACCTGTGAGTATAATGAAAATGTAATTAAATCTCACTAGCATTATAAAATTCATTGTTTTTTTTTGTATAATTCGAGTTTGTAATCAACACTGGGAACAGGTGAATTAATGGAAGGTTGCTCGTACGCCCGGCAGCAGGGAGAATGTTTTTTTTTTTCCTAGAGTTGTTTGAGGTGAATCAATCAGAAACTTCCCTACTTTACCTGACTAAGGCAGTGAAAAATCAACCCGGTTTTAATTAATGCCAGAGGTGCTGTGTGATCAACATTATGTAAGAGCAGAACCTAATCTAACCTAACCTAATATAACCTAACCTAAC
The DNA here is from genome assembly GCA_958450375.1 of Homarus gammarus. NCBI lineage: Eukaryota > Metazoa > Arthropoda > Malacostraca > Decapoda > Nephropidae > Homarus > Homarus gammarus. Next base: position 486,361 of record CAUDMG010003899.1, read on the forward strand.
AGCCTAACCAAACCACACCAGAAAACTTCGCTAAACTAACATCACATAGCAGACAACTTGACGACGGCCATGAAAAGAATTACGCCTTTTATGTTGTTCAGTGGAGCAAATAAGACAGATCAATAAGATACAACGATGAAAGGACCATCGAGAGGGCTGGAGAGGAGGAAGGGGGGGGGAGGGGAGAGATTGGATGTTATCGGAGTGGGTTTTAAGTACCATCTGAGTGGGATTTAAGCGCCATCTGAGTGGGTTTTAAGCGCCACCTGAGTGGGTTTTAAGTACCATCTGAGTGGGTTTTAAGCGCCATCTGAGTGGGTTTTAAGCACCATCTGAGTGGGTTTTAAGCGCCATCTGAGTGGGTTTTAAGCGCCATCTGAGTGGGTTTTAAGCGCCATCTGAGTGGGTTTTAAGCGCCATCTGAGTGGGTTTTAAGCGCCATCTGAGTGGGTTTTAAACACCATCCGAGTGGGTTTTAAGCGCCATCTGGGAGAGTTAAGGAGTACTTCATTATACCTGTGTATGGTGGGTCCATTAATCTGTCTCTCTTCCTCTTCTTCTTCTGTTCTCCTCCTCCTTTTCTGTTCTCCTCCTCCTCCTCTTCTGCCCTCCTCCTCAGTTCCTCTTCTATCTACCTTTCTCCTCTTCTTAAATTTTCCTTCTCTTCCTATCCATCCTCATTTCTCTTCCACCACTCACTCATCCTGTCTCCTCTTCCTTCCTTCCTTCCTCCTTATCCTCCTCCACTCATCCGTCCTCTCTCCCTACTCACCATCCTCCCCTGAACCTCTGTCCACACACTGCCTCACACTTCCATATATATTACCCAGCTACATCCTAAATATTTATTACCATGAGGCTATTAAACACTTATTATTTATATACTACCTTGCTAAACTATTAAACCATATGTACGACCAAGTAAATAGTATCACACACACACTATTATTACCGAATTATACTATCCATATTAATAACCATATCAATACTTCCAATATAAATTACAACACAAATAATAAACACAACTAGTTATCAGAATTATAACTAGTTAGACTGTACTGCATGATACACATTACTAAATTAATAGCAGACTCGATGGTTATATAAACACTACATGTTTATATGAGTGACCTTAATCAGTTCAACACGATAATACAACACAATGGTTTTATAAATACTGTCGGAGTTAATCTTTATCAGATGAATAGCTACTCCACTGGCTGTTGTGGGATACATGAATAGAGTGATTAAGAGGAGTGTGGCAGGAGTGAGAGGAGTGTGGCAGGAGTGAGAGAAGTGTAGCAGGAGTGAGAGAAGTGTGGCAGGAGTGAGAGGAGTGTGGCAGGAGTGAGAGAAGTGTGGCAGGAGTGAGAGGAGTGTGGTAGGAGTGAGAGAAGTGTGGCAGGAGTGAGAGAAGTGTGGCAGGAGTGAGAGGAGTGTGGCAGGAGTGAGAGGAGTGTGGCAGGAGTGAGAGGAGTGTAGCAGGAGTGAGAGGAGTGTGGTAGGAGTGAGAGAAGTGTGGCAGGAGTGAGAGGAGTGAGAGGAAAATGAGAGAAGCATGGAGGAGGAGGGATCCCTGTTATAAGCAAACACAGACCAGTAACGAATACCATAACAAAAACAAATCAATTCTAATGCTAAGAAAGAAAATAGACACACGGAGCAAATATTAAAATAACACTGATCGATAAGACTCAACAAGATGGCCAAAACTCCATAACAACAATAACAAAAGCTACACTAATGCTCCCGTGCAATTTACTGTCAATTCCCTCCCCCCGCTGCCACCATTTGTACACTTGATCACCATCATACCTCAGGGGTGAAGTGAATGTAATAACAGGTGGTGGATGATGACCTTTAACCTATGACCTCTAAGTCCATGATACATGAAACGAAGAAGAGGTAATTAAGTGGACGTGAACTAAATACACATTGGGTCTTTGGAAAATAATACCCATAGATTTAATGACATACCCATTATAAAATCTGGGTATATTAGTGGCTCTGAGTATTGTGATTCATGGACAATGATGATGATGATGATGATACTGGAGGGGATGATGATAGATGACTTAGTGAATAATGGTGTATGAGGAACCAGACACCTTAAAGAGTGTGTTCCAGACTTCGAAAATATCATCAGATTAAGACAAAAAAGTGTGTTGACGATTACTCCACACACACACACACACCTTAACCTGGCACTTCAAACTTCAATTCACGAGCGTCATTCTATTACAGGAGAGAGTTGATGGCCCCCACCCCTCCTCTTCCTACCCTCAACCACTTCTTCCCATCTCCCCCCTTCCTCCTCCTCCAACACGCTTACCTCTCCACAAACACTCCACACAGCCCTCCACCCTCCACTTGCCTGTACTTCTGCATCCCCTTCTCCTCTTATCTACTCTTCACATCTCCCTTTATTACTTTTTTCATTCTCTACACTTTCCTTCCTTTCTCATTCGTAACTATTATAGTCTTTCCATTCTATGTTGTTTTATTTATCTGTATTTTCATGTGATTTCTAATGATTTTTTTTCTATTCAATCTTCTTCATTTATCTCTCTCTCTCTCTTATCCCCCATTCTATAACCACGACTTCTTAGGTCTAGTGTCGGGAAGCAGTTGTGTGGATTAGCCTTGTGTGTCGCCGCTATGATAATGGCTGCCTTCACTATTTATCTTGGTCAGTCCAACTATCACGTTTATCTCAATTCTTCTCCCGTGTTTTGAGTTCATCGTTTTTAAGTTTCCGTACCTTTTACTACTCTTCTTATTCTTCTTCATTTGCTTCTTTTCCATCTACTTCATTGCTTTATTCTTTACAATCACGCAATTCTTCTCTTCCTCCTCCTCTTCCATACCCATGTCAGTTGCCCTCTTCATCCACCTCCTTTTCTTGTTTTCCTTCTCCTCCTCATCCTTCCCCATGGTTCCTCATCCATACCCTACTTATCCCTCTCTTCCTCCGACATCTCTTCTCCTACTCTTCCTCCATTTCTCCTCCTGTTCCTCTTCGTCAGACAGGAAGGAGGCAGTGAACGCCACTTTGCACGCGCGATAGAATAAAATAAACGATCACTTTTGCTCTGCCGTTCCACAATTTGGCTCTCTCTCTCTCTCTCTCTCTCTCTCTCTCTCTCTCTCTCTCTCCTACTTCCAATTCTTTCTTTCTCTCGTTTTCCCCCTTCTAATTCTTTCTTTCTTAATTCTTATCATCCACCTCCTCTATTCCTCTTTCCTTCTAATACCATCTTACTCCTCCTCCCTCTTCTTCCTTCCTTCCAATTCTATCTTCTTCTCTTCATCTTCCCTCCTTCTCTTCCTCCTGCAGGTGGGGCAAGGATAAGTGGACCAGACTGCAGCACCTTCAGGAGCCAGGGAATGACTTGGTCTAGACAGTGACTCTTACTCCTCCTGCAGTCCAATGTTAGCCATCTTAAACTCTCTCTCTCTCTCTCTCTCTCTCTCTCTCTCTCTCACAAAAACCCCCCTTCCTTATCTCTCTCTTTAATTCTCTCTCATTTTCTTTTATCAACGAGAGAGAGAGAGAGAGATATACTTGGATGTTACAGAACTTCTTACCGCTATTCCTCGATATTTATATAGATTACCGAGAATATAATTTACATCCATAGGGTACTCAAGGGTTCGTTTGGGCTGGATTCAATAATACCTGGATTCTGTTTATTTACTCACACACACACACACACACACACACACACACACACACACACACACACTTATCCAAAATAATCAGAGGTTGGGAGAGCTTGTATTAGCTGCCGGAGGTATGGGTCACTAGGAAGGTAAATTCTCTCACGTATTAAGGAGGGCAGCCATTGATATAAGCCTACCTGAGCCTACACTTTCTTTCCAGGATTAGTGAGGAGTAAAGTCTGTTACCACCTACGATACTATCAACTGCCATCAACAATAACAAAAAAAATTACAATAAAAAAATGCGATTACAAAAAAAAAAAAAAAATACAAATACTAGTTAATGAAAGTAGGGCAAATAAATCCTTCCCTCCCCCCTCCCTTTCCCTTCCTCTCCCATCCCCTTCCCTCCCTTTCCCTTTCCCTCTCCCACAGCCCCTTACCAACACCCACGAGAATAATTGGATCTCCATAGATATAGCTCATACCTAGTTTCTCTGTATCGCTTTTGTTCACAGGTACAATATATCACTTTTGTTCACAGGTACAATATATCACTTTTATTCACAGGTACAATATATCACTTTTGTTCACAGGTACAATATATCACTTTTGTTCACAGGTACAATATATCACTTTTGTTCACAGGTACAATATATCACTTTTGTTCACAGGTACAATATATCACTTTTGTTCACAGGTACAATATATCACTTTCTTGGCCAGTTCAAAGGGGGGTCTTCATTCCAATGGCCCCCAGCAGCCAGGTCACGGCATTAAGTTGGGACCCTCCTTCAGACAACCTCTCTCCCTGACCCCCCTCTCTCCCTCACCCCCTCTCTCCCTCACCCACCTCTCTCCCTCACCCCCCTCTTTCCCTCACCCCCTCTCTCCCTCACCCCCTTCCTCCCTCACCACCCATCAGCCTACTCCTCACCTCACCAGTAAACACGGTGTTATCATAACTCGTGTTGCCTTCACTACCGAGAAATATTATTCATCAAAACTTTTGGAATGAAAAATAAAAGAACAAAAAACAAAAGTAAACAGAAGCCACATTAGCGTAATGGATACCACAGGAAGGAAGTTTAATAAGTGGAGAAAGAAAATGAGATGCGTTGTGGGGGAGACAATGCTAAAACTTCACTACATATGTATGATTAAATGAAAGGGTTACTTAAACCACTCAAAGGTAGGATTAATCTCAATATAACCAAACGTAGATTATCTTAAGTTAATCCCACTGACTAAACGTAGATTATATTATTTATTTATCTTAGGTTAATCCCACTGACTAAACGTAGATTATATTATTTATTTATCTTAGGTTAATCCCACTGACTAAACGTAGATTATCTTAGGTTAAACCCACTGACTAAACGTAGATTATCTCAGGTTAATCCCACTGACTAAACGTAGATTATCTCAGGTTAATCCCACTGACTAAATGTAGATTATCTTAATGTATTCAAATATTATGCTTACGTGGCATAGACCAACACTTGAGGGGAGATATAATGCTCTCATATCTTACTTAAAAGTCATTCAGAAGTTACTTAGGCTCTACTCCTATAATTTAAGGACCGACACCCCTAAAATTAAGGATCTGCCCCCATAAGGACCCATCCCTAAAATTAAGGATTTGCTCCCATAAATTTAAAGATTCCATCCTAAAATTTAAAGACCCAACACCCCCCCCCCCTTTAGTGGCACTCCTTGACTCCTGACTCAATATTAGTAACAAAATATTAAAGAACTTACAGACAAATCTCTTATTTTCCTACAAATTCGTGACACTTAATATCTTACTAAATATCTCAACACTTACTACTAAACTTATACTTTTCAAACCTTTCCCGCGTAATATATGAAATTTTACTTAAAACTTGTACCTTACTTTATGTCTCAAGTCCTGAAGATCTACTAACATACTTAAACACTTTTTTTTTTAATCCCATATCACTTAATATCTGGATACTTACAAAACTTATACTTATTAAAATCCTCTACAAAGACTATATAATCTGCTATCAAACACATATTAAACCTTGTTACTTTATCTTACAAATAACTAGATATTTTTTACACAATATACAGTCGTTGAAGCACACCTCACACATGAAGAATTATGGTGAACAACACAAAACCAAGTTCACATTATAAAAAACAAAACACTCACTATGAAAATCTTTTTATACACGTCAGACCTCACCTGTCCCGGAAACTTACAGGTGCTGCTGTTGACAATCGAGGCTAGAACGAGGGATAAAAACAGAAACTATTCCCTTTTAGTTTTACCTGCTCGAGTCAACAGTGTTCTGGTTGTGACATGACCGACTTATATTACTGTAAGAGTATTTTTGTTTTGTTTCAGCCATACTGTAGTAACACCCTGGTCTTGTTTCTTTACAGTGTTACGTGTGTTTTGGGTGAGACGTGACCTGCAGGCTACATGGATATTACCCACCTGCAGGTTACATGGATATTACCCACCTGCAGGCTACATGGATATTTACCCACCTGCAGGCTACATGGATATTACCCACCTGCAGGCTACATGGATATTTACCCACCTGCAGGCTACATGGATATTTACCCACCTGCAGGCTACATGGATAATAACCATCTATTTTTAGCCATACTGATGCAACAAAAAAAAAAGTACTCGTCAGTGTTATGGCTGAGACACTGAGAACAACACCACTAAATACTGATGACTTCTACCTATAAGTCATCCACTCATATGATTCTTCCCTACACTGTTATGGGTGACGGATATACTGATGATTAATACTGAGTGAATCTGATGTCATTATTGTGGATTGTAACTCACTCCCCAACCGCTATGATCCCCGTGGCGCTGCAGGACAATATATCAGGATTTGTATTATGTTAGCAGTGAAAAAGAGAGGGACTCGCGGCTCTCCCTGCACTACGCCTGCCCCCTGCCTGGCTTCATCTCACTCACTACACCCATATGTCACAACTCCAGAGGTGCGAGTATTTACCGACCCGTGTACAGCTCCAGGTAGAGTTATTTACATACCTATCGTGTTATAAAGTTGACCCGAAGTTGTACAGTTCATCTTAAACTTCGCCACTACCACCCACCATCACCACTACTGTATCACTACGACTACCATTATCACGAACACTATCACCACTACCATCCCCACTCACCACTACCATCCCCACTCACCACTCCTATCCCCGACCACCACTACCATCCCCACTCACCACTATCATCCCCACTCACCACTACCATCCCTACTCACCACTACCATCCCCACTCACCACCACCATCCCCACTCACCACCACCACCATCCCCACTCATCACCACCATCCCCACTCACCACTACCATCCCCACTCACCACTACCATCCCCACTCACCACTACCATCCCCACTCACCACTACTATCCCCGACCACCACTACCATCCCCACTCACCACCACCATCCCCACTCACCACCACCATCCCCACTCACCACTACCATCCCCGACCACCACTACCCCCCTCCCCTCCCCTCCCGCCAGTCATTACCACATCAATCTTAATTAGTGTGTAGACAAGGACGGTGACGCCAGCGAGGGTGGATGAACTCTCTTATACTTTGTAAATAAATAAGATAAAATATACTGCATCAATCTTAGTTAGTGTGTTTTTAGCATTAATTCATACTAAAAAAAGAAACGCTAAAAAAATGCAATGTACAGTCTATAAAAAACAGGGGGGGGGGGTGGGGGAGGGGGGGGGGAGGGGGAAGCCATAACCCCTCCCCCAGGTCAGCGAAGGGAACCGCACTATCGTTGCCGCTCTCAGGGGTTGGAACTATTTTTCCTAAACAGCGGAGTTAGTTATTTTCCAGGTACCACCGTGACGACGTAACGTTCCAGCACGGAGCTCCTGGAAGCTGTGCAGACTATTCCCCCCTGAGGTAAAATGACGCAGATTATGGAAGCTGAAATGTCGGACCTTATACCTGTAAGTTAAATATTGACAAGTATACTGTAAAATAAACACGACGTGCAGAACCAGTACTACATCAGGAGGGTGAGGCACACATGCTCACGGACGCTGGTAACGGCATACAAGGGTCAACCATCCGGGAGCCTCATGTTAGTGTATGACTGACTGCGTTGTGTAGAGGTTGTTTACTTTTGTGTAGACGGGTAGTGGCGGTGTTTACTCTGCCTGCCTGTTATGTATTCTCACCTACTACCATAACATTAACGATATAGATTATAAACTTATTGTATTATACTTAAAATTAATATTATCTTGATAAATATAACTAAGATAATTATAACAGACCACCCTAACACCTGAAGATTAGCCACCCTAACGCTACCTGGGAATTTTGGTTAAGTTGGAAAGTGAAAGGGGCAGTGTGGATACAGCACACTGCCTTCGGTACACAAGAAGGCAGCATGGCCGGTACTGCACTCCACAGCCTTCACTCCCCTAAATTGTAAACTTAGGTACCCATTTACAGCTGGGTGAACTGAGAGTGCCCAAAAATTGAACCAGTGTCCCATAGCTCGGGAGCCGAAATGTAAGAAGATGACGCTCTAAAACGCATTATTAATTAACTTTAGAAATTAATGTGAGCTGCTTAATGACCTGACCTACTCCTGTGTGAATGGAATACCTTTTGGTGAGCGGGCAGGTCACGCGCTGGGCCCGGGGTCAAGGGTCACGTCTCGTACCTTTATACACATATATACCGACGACCTTTGCCGTGAAAATGTCCTTTATTGTAGTAACCTCTCTCTCTCTCTCTCTCTCTCTCTCTCTCTCTCTCTCTCTCTCTCTCGTGACTGTCATAACTGATTCCTCCGTGACTGTCATCCACTTCTCTCAGTAATACCAGCCTCAGCAGTGTTCCCTTTAAATGCGTCTTCTGGTTCATATATAATTCAGACCAATAAGTTGTTTACTACCTTACACAACGACCTAATGACCCCGGTAGTCTAAGTCTATTAAATTAGCGGTAAAAAATAAGTTTGATAACCCTATTAGTTAACATATTTGACGTCATCCTTCATGGCTGTTTTAATAATAATAATAATAATAATAATAATAATAATAATAATAATAATAATAATAATAAAAATAACAATAACAAATAACAATAACATTACAAAACACCAACAATAACTACACACACACACACACACACACACACACAATAAACTCGACAGTGCCAAGAGTCAATTATTAACATTATTGTACCTCTCCAGACCCACACACACAGTTACCACAAATACAACAATAAATTCACGTAAAAACCCGGAAATAAACCAATAAATTCACGTAAAAACCCGGAAATAAACCAATAAATTCACGTAAAAACCCAGAAATAAACCAATAAATTCACGTAAAAAATGTAAACACAATAAACTCACGTAAAAAATTGTAAATGAAGCAATAAACTCACATACAATTTACACAATAAAAAAAATTATTTACAGCTAAGAAGGAAAGACATCTAATTGTACACACATAATAGAGACAATGGGTTGAGGAGAAGATTAATTCACCTAGACCTGGTACCCTCCCCTCCCCTCTCCCCCGACTCAATAGGATTAATTCACCTAGACCTGGTACCCTCCCCTCTCCCCCGACTCAATAGGATTAATTCACCTAGACCTGGTACCCTCCCCTCCCCCCCCCCCGACTCAATAGGATTAATTCACCTACACCTGGTACCATCTCCCCCCCCCCCCGACTCAATAGGATTAATTCACCTAGACCTGGTACCATCCCCTCTCCCCCGACTCAATAGGATTAATTCACCTAGACCTGGTACCCTCCCCTTCCCCCGACTCAATAGGATTAATTCACCTAGACCTGGTACCCTCCCCTCCCCCCCCGACTCAATAGGATTAATTCACCTAGACCTGGTACCATCCCCTCTCCCCCGATCCAATAGGATTAATTCACCTAGACCTGGTACCCTCCCCTCCCCCCCCCCCGACTCAATAGGATTAATTCACCTAGACCTGGTACCCTCCCCTCCCCCCCGACTCAATAGGATTAATTCACCTAGACCTGGTACCATCCCCTCTCCCCCGACTCAATAGGATTAATTCACCTAGACTTGGTACCCTCCCTTCTCCCCCGACTCAATAGGATTAATTCACCTAGACCTGGTACCATCCCCTCTCCCCCGACTCAATAGGATTAATTCACCTACACCTGGCACCACCGTGTATATGCAGATGATACCTGTGAAATTTCAGTGGGACTTAATGAACTTAGAACGAAACATGTAAACTGTAGATGAATTCAATGATGAGTGACAGGTTAAAGTGATACATTATTTGTCTAGTTTCAATTTCGTGTTCATTTGGATGCTTGTAAGGGTAGTATTTCTCTTTATCTCTCTCTCTCACACAATCTTTCTCTCTCTGTCTGTCCCTCTCTCTCAAAAGTAGGAACGGAAAGGAAATGAAAGGCAAGGTACACCAGAGCCACGTGTCAGTATGAGGCCCTACAAGTGTGTTAGGTCTGACCTCTTCTTACACACACACACCGTCCAAGGGTCACTGTTTGACATCACCACCACCAACATAATCACTACTACTACTACTACTACTACTACTACTACTGCTACTACTACTACTACTACTACTACTACTACTACTACTACCGTACAAACACCAAAGCATGACGTCATCCCTGTACATGTGTATGACGCTAATGGATAAGTAAACAAAGCAAAAACGATAATTCTGAACTTATTTAACTTTATCACCCAAGAGAGAGAGAGAGAGAGAGAGAGAGAGAGAGAGAGAGAGAGAGAGAGAGAGAGAGAGAGACCCCCTCATTATACAAACACAGTAAACATGAGGACAGCTCAAGTATTTCGTTACGATGAGAAAAAAAAAAGTAAATTCAGGACAGATGTGTTCTAATGAGTGAACCGGATCCAGGGCAACAAAAACATTAAAAAAATACAAACACAAACAAAACACATACACACAAAAACAACAACAAACAAACAATATTAAAGACCTCTTAAACTCACCATCAGTGAAGCAAGAAATAATAAGCCACACAGGAAAAATTTACACCCAAAATAAATTATCTTTGTACTAATAATTTCCTTCCTAACTGATCAATAAATCTTAATAGAATAAAAAAAAAAAAAATCCTCAGTTATTTTCTTTCCCACGAGTTGTATTCAATTATTTTTATTTTTCTTAATTATATTTTATGTTTTTATGGTTGCAGTCAATACCTCGGGTAAACACTGCAGCCAGCCACGACCACTTGTGTGTGACGGAGGAATGTGTAATGTACGTATGTGAGTATTCTTGTGAGTACTAGTGTGTGTGTGTGTACGTAGGAGTCAGTCTGTGCACATAACCTTGAAATTTCCTCCTGCTGTAGATCCTGGTCCCCCCCCCACCATGTATCACACACACACACACACACACACAAACACACACATATAAGCTGGAACGTCATGCCTACTAACTTCAACCCCTCCTCTCCTCCCCTTCCCCCTCCTGTCCCCTCCCCCCTACACAGTGACGTCAGTGTGCCTTCCTAAACTGGCCTCAACAAGTGGGTTACACAAAGGCGCATCCCACACCCACGTCACGCTCCTTCTGTCCTCCCTCTCACCCTCATTCCTCCTCCCTCATTCCCTCCTCTCACCATGTCCCTCCGTCTCTCACTCCGTCTCTCCCTCAGTTGACGCATTTATTACACTGGAGATATTATGTAAATCCTACCCACCATTAGAAGATGTTGGCCATCTACCTATTGTGTGTGTGTGTGTGTGTGTGTGTGTGATGGTGAAACAAAACAACAACAAAGGAGAAATTGGCTTGTCGGAAGTAATCGTGAATGCTTCGTATTTTATATGGATTTCTTCACACACACACATTATATATATATATATATATATATATATATATATATATATATATATATATATATATATATATATATATATATATATATACTGATAACCACCAGGAAAGAAGAAAACACGAAGTTCCCAAGCGCTTTCGTGTAATTCACATCTTCAGGGGTGAGTACAGACTAGTCTGAAGATGTGAATTACACGAAAGCGCTTGGGAACTTCGTGTTTTCTTCTTTCCTTGTGGTTATCAGCATATACCTAGATCACGCGCACCTACAGTGATTTACTTGCATATATATATATATATATATATTATATATATATATATATATATATATATATATATATATATATATATATATATATATATATATATATATATATATATATATATAATGCTTGCCCCTCGTGTACGTACGAGGATGGCCGGCCCTCGGGCCACCTAGGCGTGAATTTGTTTAAGGTGTAGAAGCTGTCGCCAACACAACAACCACACCCTGAGTTAACGAGCTACATGACCCAGTGTCAAGGAATAGTCCGAGAAGACCGGACAACTCGCCAACTGCACTGGCTAACCATTAACCCGGAAAACGATCCGCAAATCGATTAACATCCAGGTCCCCAATTACTGCTGGGTAGACAGAGGCAAATGGCGTAAAGAAACTTGCCCATAGTATCACCCTGCTCGGGGATCGAACCCGGGTCCACTCGCTTGCGAGGCGAGCATACTGATAATTACACACACACACAAACACACAATACAGTATCTTCGTGGTAGAGTGTCTGCGAAACACTAGTTGGTCGTCATGAGTATTCAAGCTGTTACAATTCGACCTACGACCTACAGGTAGTGAGGTAACGTACGACTTACTAGTGTTGCTACACCAACTGGGCCGCTGATCCTTCACACGCTACATACCTGTAACGAGAAGACAACAGTTACGAGAATACACAGGTGAGAAGAACTTAGTGAGGGGGAGGGAGGGGGAGGGAGGGGTTGGTATATATGGAATAGGGAGAAGAGAACCGGTATTATAGAAGGTCCTCAGGAGGGTGTATACGTAATGGGGAAATAGGGACCCATTCTAGATATGCCCCCATGAAGAGAATGTTTGTTTACGTGTAATATGGGAAAGTGCGAGCCATTCCAGGTGTGTAGGAAGTTACCTGGCGAGACATACTTACAGTACTTAACACCACAAAGGGGACAGAGTCAGGTGTGTGAGTGACTGTACAAACCTGAGAGCACCACAAAACAGATATATATATATATACATCAATCCAGATATTTCAAGTCTAATATCGAACTTGAGTAACATCAATGTAAACGTGGCAACAACTGACTATAAACAAGACACTATGGAGATAAATTAAACTAAGGAGTGTGTTTTTTTCCCCCAGTAAAAACTACGGGCCTTTTACACCCTGGCATAAAGAAGTTTCCCATTAGTTGGTGACCGTATATCATCCTGGGGAGAAAACATGCGTGACTAATTTCCCGTCTGTTCGTGTGTTGTGGTGGAAGCGTTTATCATCATGCACTTGTGGTTAGCTGAACGTCATGCAGAGGATTAATATTTACTCATTACCCACCCACACACACACACACACACACACACACACAGAAACCGAAATGGGCGGTGCCACAGAATTTACAAAGGTGTCACAGAATTTACAAAGGTGTCACAAGATTTACGAAGGTGCCACAAAATTTACAAATGTGCTACAAGACTTCCAAAGGTGCTACAGAATTTACACATGAACCAAATTAATTTACCCTCGACAACTACAGAGGTCAAGGTTCAAAAGTTTGGCAGCTTCTGTGTTGTTCGTGTCTTTGTAACGACGATTAAAGTCACTCAGGCGGCGGTAATGACCAGACCTGATGCAGAAGAGGGTGGGGAGGGGTGTGGGGAGGGGTGTCGTGGGGTGGGGTGGGGTGGGGTGGGGAGGGGTGGGGTGGGGCTATGGAGGTGGGGAAGAGGAGTGAGTGCATCTCCCCTCCTAGGCTCCTACCATCTTGATGAAGAGAGAGAGAGAGAGAGAGAGAGAGAGAGAGAGAGAGAGAGAGAGAGATGACATGAAAAACAAAGCAAGAAGATAAATATATAAATGCAACTTTAATACTACTACTACTAATAACAACAACTACTCCCACCTTACAACACACACACACACACACACACACACATCATACGGTTCACAGGACACGGAAGAGATCGGCTGAGGCGATTAATGGAAGGTCTTCAGACGAGATATATTGAGGAAATTAGTGACAACCAGTTTGGCAGCCAAGATTTAGTGGGCGGCAAGGTGGGTAGGTGGGTGGGTAGGTGGGTGGGTGGGTGGGTGGGTAATAGGAAAATTGGGTGGGAGAGAGGAAGGAAGGGAGGTTGAAGGGGATGTGTGTGTGTGTGTGTGTGTGTGTGTGTGTGTGTGTGTGACTCGCTACCATCTCCCGTATCTACAGAAAAGCCACACAAAAAAACGACGCACATTCGGTCAATTTATTTGTGAATGTCTGTCTTTGTTTTAACTGCAGATTTATTTTGTTTATCATATTTGCAATTTAATTCTTCAAGATCCATTTTTTTTCATAGTGATAGATTGCAAAAAACTAATCAAGGAACATATCACGAGTCTTTGCAACATGATATGCAATGACACTTACCGATTGCAATATTTCAGTTTTACAAATACAATGTAAATATGTCATTGCAACACAACAATCAAGATTTCATGGTGATTTATGCAACAAGTTCAATTTTGTTCTCTTGTTTTGGTTGTGTTAAATTATGTTATTTTGTTATTTATTTTTAAAACCTATATACGTGTTGCAATTGTCTGTTATGTATCATGGAGTCTCTCTCTCTCTCTCTCTCTCTCTCTCTCTCTCTCTCTCTTAAACACCACTTCTCTTATTTCTTCTTCATTCTCTCTCTCTCTCTCTCCGTCTCACATCTAAACATCACTTCTCTTATCTCCTCTTCATTCTCTCTCTCTCTCTCTCTCCGTCTCACATCTAAACATCACTTCTCTTATCTCCTCTTCGTCCACTCTATATCTCTCTTGGTTTATTGCTTACATCGTCTCTCTGTCTCTCCTTTCTGTATACATCACCATTGCCTGAATTAGAAGAACTGGCTCGAAGTAATATGCAATTTCCTACACACAAGACTGCTGGAGACTCTCGTTTTCTCCTGGGCCCGACTGTGAAGGACTGACTCAGCTTAACACTCTTACTGTAGGGTAGGGTAGAGCCCCTCTCTCTCTCTCTCTCTCTCTCTCTCTCTCTCTCGGGACTTGATCGATTCTTAAAGTAGATGTGTGTGTGTGTGTGTGTGTGTGTGTGATGCTGAGGGACACTTCTTAGCAACTTAGTGACTGGAATATACAAACATTTTCCTCCCGTGTGTGTACAAGCTTGTCTCTTTTACACACACACACACACACACACAAGGAAAACAATAACAAAAACACGGCAGAAGGTCCTCAGGTGATGACTGGCCACGGAGGAAACACCACAACACAACCTTGAAACAAAACTCATAAACACTAACTTCCTGGTTACTGTGTGAGGCATTTACCTGACTCACCTCAACTCTCTCCACGCCACCTGTACTTAATGAGAGAGAGAGAGAGAGAGAGAGAGAGAGAGAGAGAGAGAGAGAGAGAGAGAGAGAGAGAGAGAGAGAGAGAGACTACCTATAATTTATAACAGAATACGAATTTCAAACACACACACATACACACACACACACACACACACACACACACACACACACACACACGAAGCTCCTCGGCGTCACCATAGACAACAAACTAAATTGGAAACCACACGTCAATGAAGTTGTCAAATCCTCCAGTTTCCGTCTCCACCTCCTCCGCCGACTAAAGTCCCTCGGAGTTCCTGCACACGAGCTCCTCAGTGTTTACACAACATTCATACTTCCCAAGCTCACCTATGCCTCCCCCACCTGGTCTTCCTCCCTAAATGCCACACAACGTAAACACCTAGAAAAAGTGCAAAAGAGGGCATGCAAGATTATTCTCTCCTCCTCCTACTCCACATATCAAGAAGCGCTCAACACACTGACCCTTTCGACTCTCACTGACCATCACCACGACCTCATCTGCAAATTTGGTAAGAAGCTTCTACACCATCCCCGACACCGGCTCCTACTACCACCCGAGGTCCCTTGTCCGAGAATTGCTGTTCGACACCACAACCGCATCCAGCCCATACGTGCACGAACTGATCGCTATAAGAACAGCCCAGTCCCAATCATTGTAAAAATTATCAATAACTTGTAATACTGTAACACTGTCACTATGTTGAATTGAACTGTAGTTTGAGCTTTTCCCCATCTAAGTTATTATATGTCTTATTTGTGTCACTTATGTTACTTGTATATTATTTGTAATTCGTAACCCACTCCCCAAATATGTAACTGTATATTTTCAGCCTTCTGGCTGCCAAGCTCTTTCAATAAACCGTTAATTATTATTATTATTATTATTATTATTACACACACACACTGTATAACAAGACAACGACAGGATTTATACGTGACTTGTATTCGTAAATGATAATACCTAATGAATGATACTCATACAGTCATTCTCCTGTTAGTGACAATATACCGAAGGAGTTAACAGTCGTATCTAAGGCAGGTCTTCTAGCCACTGCAGGAAGAACACGTAAAAAAAAAAAAAAAAAAAAAAAAAAAGAAAAGATTGGTTACTTGAAAATTAAAAAAAATAATAATAATAATAAAAATAGCTCTGTGAATTTATTAAAGGGTCGTATATACAGACTTTTAAATGAAATCAAATAACCATATACATAAATATACAAATGCATAAAATAAAAAAAAATAATAATGAAAATTCAATACTTTTAACAATGTTGTAAAGCCTGAACCACGTATATCGTATGTTGCACGTGTGTGTGTGTGTGTGTGTGTGTGTCTGTGTGTGTCTGTGTGTGTACCATGACGATACGTAAAATCAAACATGAATCATATAAACATATTTAACCTTTCTCTCAAGATCTCTTACTGAAACGAATGAGAAACGAGTAAAAAAAAATATACAAATAAATAATTAAAACGATGATACAGCTAATCTACAACAGTCAGACAAACACTCGGTACAGGAACCAGACTACTGAACACTCCTGGACCTCTACAAGACTACAGCCATCACTCTACAGAACTTATAACAGGCCTCACACACCGCCTCTACAAATTATGTATTGTAATCTACTTGAATTCACTGTGTCTGGCAGATCAGTCTATACGCATTACAGCCAACCTCTACCTGCCTCGTAAACCATTTAACTGGTGGTTTATAAAGGCAATTAGCCCAGGTGGGTATTACCGCACCCCCGTCCCTGCTGTGTCTATCCATCACAGGTAATAATACTCAGGCTAGGTGAATATTACCCTCACCTGTGTCTATCCATCACAGGTAATAATACTCAGGCTAGGTGAATATTACCCTCACCTGTGTCTATCCATCACAGGTAATAATACTCAGGCTAGGTGAATATTACCCTCACCTGTGTCTATCCATCACAGGTACTAATACTCAGGCTAGGTGAATATTACCCTCACCTGTGTCTATCCATCACAGGTAATAATACTCAGGCTAGGTGAATATTACCCTCACCTGTGTCTATCCATCACAGGTAATAATACTCAGGCCAGGTGAATATTACCCTCACCTGTGTCTATCCATCACAGGTAATACCACTCGTGTATTACCTTCCCCCTCGGTCAGTGTATGAAGAAAACATACACTGACAAATGATCTGCCATACACCGAGCAATCAGCCTCTGTCCCAACACGTGAACAATACACTAAAGCCTTATGGAAGAATACAAAAATTAACAGGTGTGAAAAAACAGGTGCTATTGGCCTGGATTCCTCAACCTAACCGGGAGACTAATGACTTGTATTGAGAGAGAGAGAGAGAGAGAGAGAGAGGGAGAGAGAGAGACTTCAAACACACACACACACACACACACACACACACACACACACACACACACATTAAAAAACATACACCTCATTTGTCAAATAATATGTCAAATTTGGATGTGTATCACTCAATCTTTTTCATCATTACCCAACAAATATCACTTCACATAATATAACAAATTAGAATAAAATATATCGTAAATATTATTCAAGTAGGGTATAAAAATTATCATATAAATATACTGGAAATAGATTCTAAACACATCAGAAATATAGCTCAAATATATCGGAAATATTATCACTTCTGGAGATATCGGTGAACTATACCGGAAATATTACTATATAACTCTCATAACTCTCCAAATATACGAGAAATATTCATTAATCTCCCGGAAATATTGAGTCAAAATATCCCATAATTTATCTCAGTGTCACAATATAAATACAACATTATACAAACATATATACATCTGTCACGTCATGTAAACATTGCTTTAAGTAGAGGAACGCTGAAATACACACAGTTTTAACAGAGTTCATCACCTGGGGGAAACTTTAATGTTTATTTTTATGTTTAGTTATTAAAATGATATATGTACGTTACGATAAACATCATTTTGTTATTATTAGATGTTTATTTCGTGTTATTAAGGAGATAAATGCTACAATTAACATTTTATTACCTTTTAAAATCATGTATTTACTTTTATAAACCCACGAACGTTTAGATAAACATTATTTAATATTTCCATTGAATGTTTAGTTCTTATAAATGAGAACAATTGAAACAAACACTATTCTAATGTTTAACTTTCATTATAAAAAACACAAACACCAATCAATGTTACAATAAACATTCATGCATGTTTACATTTTATTAAGAAGACGACTGCTAAAAAAAAAACACCCGTTTATTTCACTCATTTAAAACACATTCCATTATTAAAGACAAAACAAACAAACACTCATCCACACATCACCTTGTGTTTTTTTGTGTAGTTTAATATATTGAATTAAATCACGAATTACGTTAATCTTTCTGACGGTGTGTGTGTGTGTGTGTGTGTGTGTGTGTGTGTGTGTGTGTGTATGTATCATATCTACAACAAAGACAACCATTTACACACAATCATTATCCCTACATTAAACACCTAACAAAACACCAGGTAAACAAAACTAATTACTCACGCCATTAATTACAGGTAAATCCCCCCCTCCCCCCCCCCCCCCCTAACTCTGCTCTTACATCCTGACACAACGCTCAGTTTACTTTCTAAATACTTCCTCGCTTTTCCGCCATTACACTTTCTTTTTAGCCCAGAGCGGGGAAATAATTATCAACGAGCAAAACTTTCACTTGGAGAACACTTGGGCTAGTCAGAGGTGAACACACACACACACACACACACACACACACACACACACACACACACACACACACACACACCGGAAACATTAAAACAAAAAACTGATGAAAAAAAAAAAAAAATTAATTTCAACTCTGGAGAAAAAATAATAATTTTTTCTTCAAGCTGAGAGTTTTTCACTAAATTAGAATAAACAATAGAAGAGAAGAATAAACAACAAATAAATGATTGGTGACGTAGAGGGAAGAGGCATAAACGAAAGAGAGAGAGAGAGAGAGAGAGAGAGAGAGAGAGAGAGAGAGAGAGAGAGAGAGAGAGAGAGAGAGAGAGAAGTGCAGTAGAGCCTCTCCTAATTTATTGGGGTGTAAGATACGAGGCACCTATCCTTATACGGCGATTAATTACACTAATTCCCATTACTCGCATTTAAGATTAGGAGCGTCTGTATGTTGTGTATGTATGTATGTATGTATGTATGTATGTATGTATGTATGTTCCCAATTGAGTGTGTGTGTGTGTGTGTGTGGGGCGCATCTCTCAAAGTTCAGATGTTCAAAGTTGACATAACACTTTTTTTTAGTCACACACACACACACACACACACACACACACACACACACATATCTGGCACTGGGCTAATGGAAGGCTGTTTAGGTTGGCACATTCTGGCACTCTGGGAGGACCTTGACCAATGGGAGAGGAGAGTACACCCTAGCCTGCTCGGGTGGCTTGTGTGATGGGGGGGGGGGGATGAAAGGGGGGGGTGATGGGGGGGCGAAGGGGGTTGGGTGAGGAGGATGGAAAGGCGAGAGAGAGAGGAAGAAAGGTGGAGATAAGAAGAAGGTTAACTGATGGGAGGATAAAAGGGAATAAGAGCAAGCGAGGAAGATATGAGAAGATAAGAGAGATGGATAGTGGAAGAGGGTAATAAATGGGCCAATTTAAAGGAATGGAGAGAGAGAGAGAGAGAGAGAGAGAGAGAGAGAGAGAGAGAGAGAGAGAGAGAGAATAACCAGCCAAAAGTACAAGGTTTACGGCCAATGGTTATCTCCTATAGACCAAGGGGCGACCCAGACACTAGGAGACCAAGGGGCCGACCCAGACACTAGGAGACCATCTGACCTTTCCCCAAACTCAACCTGGCAGTCGGGAGTCTCCAGTTTGAGGGGGGTGGTCGTGGAGGAGGTAACAAAGGGTCTAACTGCCAGTTCCAAGTGGTTTGGTCAATAGGATCTGGCAGGAAGGACCCCCCCCCCATACTCAGATCCTACAAAGCCATAGGATCGAAATCTCTTTTTTATAAATGCTCAGATAAAGGGTCCTATCATACCACGACTAAGAATTTGTAACTGGTGCCAAAAGCTTTATCGCTTGGGTGTGTGGGCGTGTGTGTGTGTGGGGGGGGGGTGTGGGTGGGGGGTAGGAGGTGTGGGGGGGTCCTATCCTTGGTGGGGTGGTGAAGAAACAGGAGGAGTAGTTTGTGACGTGGAAGAGACATGATATCACTCACTCCAACCAATCCGAGTCTGGTTGACGAATGCTCTCTAGCCGCCGGGAGTGACCACACACACACACACACATGTAAGGTGTGACCCATCATCACCCAGCAACACTTTCTACTTAGCTGGTGAGTGTCGTCGTCACATCACACACGACGCTGCCCTCATTTCAGTCCGAACACCTACGACCTCAAGGGCTGGCCGGCAGAACACAAGTGACCCAATATATTCACCTCTAAACACCAACAACACGCCACAACAGGTATAACATCTCCGTAACTTCCACAACCTTAAGCAGTAGTCCGGGTGAGTTGGTGTCTGATCCCATTTATACAACCTGATCCTCTTTTGATATATTCCTTCTATAGTGTTGGTTGTTCTATTCCTCTGGCGGGAAGACCAAAGGCTCCTCCCACCATGAGGAAGCTTACCCGATTGTTCAATCCTTTACTGCTGAGTACACAAGGGTAAGAGAACGGGTTTACGGAACTCAAATCCGTCACTCTGGCCAGATAGTGAACCTACACTGTCTGGTGGTGGTGATGGTGGTGGTGGTGGTGATGGTGGTGGTGGTGGTGGTGGTGGTGGTGATGGTGGTGGTGGTGATGGTGATTATGGCAGTGGTGACAAAAGTGATCCTCAGCTTTACCACTGGTCATAATCACTCAGACTTACAACAATGACACACTGACATCCTCACACACACACCTAGTCATGTCTTAACTAAATACACCAGTAATACACACCAGTAATACACCACTAACACACCAGTAATACACCACTAACACACCAGTAACACACCACTAATACACCACTAACACACCAGTAATACACCACTAACACACCAGTAACACACCACTAATACACCACTAACACACCAGTAACTCACCACTAACACACCAGTAACACACCAGCAGGGAGACCGAACAGTGGCAGGATAAACACCAGGGTACTCCACACCTTTTTAACACCAGTCTTCTTGAAGTAATTAAAGTAATGGTGTTGCTCTCGCTGGCCGTCACCTTGATGGGATTTAGTCTTCATTAACAGAGCAGGAGTTCCCAGGGCAGCCGTAACTCCAACCCTTCCCTCCCTCCCTCCATACCATTACCTAGCACTAACACCACCCAGCACCTACCCCCTTTACCTAGCACTACCACCAGGCGCTGCTAGAGAGAGAGAGAGAGAGAGAGAGAGAGAGAGAGAGAGAGAGAGAGAGAGAGAGAGAGAGAGAGAGAGAGAGAGAGAGAGAGAGAGAGAGAGAGCCATGTGAAAGTCAACACCACTATCACCATCACCCCACATCACGACACCTTTCAAGACCTACCTCACCTCTACTTTCCCTCACCCTCCTTCTCCTTTCCTTCATCTTCCTTCTCCCCTCCTTCACCCTCCATTTCCCCCTCCCTCGCCCTCCACTTCCCCTTCCCTCGCCCTCCACTTCCCCTCCCTTCCCGACACATTTCCCCATATCCGACGTCACCAAGGAGATGCATACTCGTTCTGTGTGTGTGTGTGTGTGTGTGTGTGTGTGTGTACCAAATATCAACAACAAACCTCCTTCTCCTCTCTACTCTTCATCACGCTCCTTCCTTCTCTCTCTCTCTCTGCCTCTCATACTAACTTCCCGTTAACGTACTGCCTAACGGTAATAACGGTAATAACGGTAATAACGGTAATACAACAGCCACAATAGAATTACGTGAAGATTAATCACCCCAATCGTGTTTCACCTTATGATTTAATACCCTAACGTTACCTGGGGAGGGCAGGTTAGATTAGGTTACCATTAGAGTGAATCAATCAGCAGGTGATCTCTTCCCAGCTTGTTAGGACCACCATCTGGCTGCATTTAATCTCCCTAAGTTCTCACGAGTGGGTGGCATCAACAAGAACCTATTATAATGCAACAGATGAAAAACCCGAGTTGCATTATTTTTTTACGTAATATTTCAAACGATACATCAATTTCTTTTTAACGAAACATAAAACACATGCAACAAAATAGCCAATATATCATTCATATTTTTCTTCCTGCATCGTATAAGATTCAACAGTTCCACACACTCTGTTTTCAATACCTTTAGGAGATGATGAGTCGATGAGTTATGTATGATAAGAGACTAGTGTGTGTGTGATCTTCTCCTGCGGTAGTAATGAAAAGGTAAAAAAAATATATATTCTCTTTATATATTCTCACGAAGGCTATTTTAGAGTTTAGACAGTCAATATCTCCTCTCTTAAACAGTTGAAACAGTTCCGTTAATATTACTGATACAGTCTCCTCAATACAGTTAAATCTCTCTTCTTATACAACGTCGCCCACACAAAAACCACTACACCGCCGCTATATCTCTCACACAAACTGACCCACCTGACCCCTCCTGCTCTCTTGGTGGTAATCTAGCAAACGGGCTGCACAATTTCATAATAGCGAGGGTCCAATGCCTCCTACCAGCCCTTGAGCCGTGCCTCCAGGTATTATTACCCTCAGTGAGTGTCCTCCACGAGTGCCAAGGCCTCCAGCAGTGCCACTCGCTGAAGGATCTGAAGGCATCGCGCCCCCTCCCCTTCCCTCCCCCCACTAGGGCCTTAGACACTGAAGGGAGGAGAAAAATAGAAGGAAATAGCGGGTTTGATCTTAAGTCTTATTGTGTGTGTGTATGTGTGTGTGACCTGAAGGAGGCGCTGAAGGAGACGTTGGAGTCAAAGGGGGGAACCATCCTCAAACATTCCGACGATATTAAGTCGAAATCCTGGTAGTGTCAAATCTCGCCTCTGGGTCCACACACACAGGAGACTGCCAGGTATGATACGATGTGCTACAGAACCCACACTATAGGCAGTTCAATATGGTGCTTGATAAAAACGGGTTATATAGTGGGGAGGGACACGTTGCCATGGTAAACACGGAGGGACACGTTGCGAAGGTAAACACAGGGGAGGGACACATTGCGAAGGTAAACACGGAGGGACACATTGCGAAGGTAAACACAGGGGAGGGACACGTTGCCAAGGTAAACACGGAGGGACACGTTGCGAAGGTAAACACAGGGGAGGGACACGTTGCCAAGGTAAACACGGAGGGACACGTTGCCAAGGTAAACACGGAGGAGGGACACGTTGCCAAGGTAAACACGGTGGAGGGACACGTTGCCAAGGTAAACACGGAGGGACACATTGCGAAGGTAAACACAGGGGAGGGACACGTTGCCAAGGTAAACAAATATGGTATACGGACCTGATCTCGTCACTAAGAACAAGATTGTTTACTGATGACAATTACTTAGAAATAAAACAGACAAACAAACAGAGAGAGAAAGATAACAATAAAGACGGTAATAAGAAGACAGTGATGAAACTCCTACGAAGACACAAAGAAAAAAAATATGATAACAAGAGAAGAATAATGTGAGCCCCGAGAAGGGAAGAAGACAATATATAATACAATAATAATACAAAATAAATGAAACTCCTGTGAAGAAACGAGGAAGAAAATATAAACTTTCATGTAAGCAGAAGAAACAAGAGACAAATATTACTGTAAACACTTGAATTCCTTTTAAAGAGGTTTTAAGATGAGACTGGACGCCCCTACAGGATAGTAATTCAAGAGGCTGCCAACAGAGGGCCAATTCACGGTAAGGTAAGGTAAGGTAAGGTAAGGTTTTCCTACATTCTGAGTTAATATTTTAATTTTATGATTTAAACTCGTATAATTTCATTTGTGTGTGTGTTTGTGTGTGTGTGTGTGTGTGTGTGTGTGTGTGTGTGTGTGAAGCTGAGTGTCATCATCACGGGGGGGGGGGGGGGGGAGGTGGATTGGAAATGTTTACACACCATTTAGTGGGTGTGAATGAATACATTAGCTTGCCTTTAAAATATTCTACACGGGACCTGATACTTGTTCAACACCTCCTCCGGTCACTAACACACACACACGCATACACCTGGTCAACTGAGAGGTAAGGTAAACATGTTAATTGTTGCGGTGTTATCTCTCTCTCTCTTTATCTCTCTCTCTCTCTAGCGATGTCACTCTTACCATCTTCGTCGAGGCTTCCCACCCCCCCTCCTCCATGGTAATCCCTTAAGGCTCTCCCATGCTAAGGACTTCGTTATAAAATCAATTAGACACTCACTCCTGCCGCCGGGTCATGCAAGTCATCCAATCTCTCTTGACTTTAGCCCTTGTTAAATGGGTCCTATACATATATACATACACTGTTATGGTTTGGGTGGAGTAAAGATTCATAGCCCTCCCCCCACCGGTCAGAGGTTGTGTCTGTCTGTCTGTGTAACTGTCTGTCTGTCTGTCTGTCTGTTTGGCTGGCTAACTTTTCTTGCTTGTGTCTTTCAGCGAAGTCTCCATTTTTTTTTTATTTTGCACGGTAGAGAAAGTTGGAAAGCCTTTGTACTCGTAGGGCCACCACTGAAAAAAAACATACGACAGACAGACACACAGACAGACAGACAGACAGAGAGAGACACAGACAGACACACTCAAATCCTCATACACTCACCCTCTCACGCACTCACCCTCTCTCACGCACTCACCCTCTCTCACGCACTCACCCCTTCACGCACTCACCCTCACACGCACTCACCCCTTCACGCACTCACCCCTTCACGCACTCACGCATTCACCCTCTCACCCCTTCACGCACTCACCCTCTCACGCACTCACCCTCTCTCACGCACTCACCCCTTCACGCACTCACCCTCACACACACTCACCCTCACACGCACTCACCCCTTCACGCACTCACCCCTTCATGCACTCACGCATTCACCCTCTCACCCCTTCACGCACTCACCCTCTCACGCACTCACCCTCACACGCACTCACCCTCACACACACTCAGCCTACCAGAGCCTCATCAAGGTTCCCGCCAGACACGATGACACTCAGTATGCTAATTAAGCTGACGAAGGACCACTAATTACCCACCAGCTCACACCAACGACCTGGTTATGTCACTCGTTGAATCACCATTAATAAGCGGTGACCTTGACTCGTTACCTGCGGGCAATAAGGTAGTGGTGACCTTTGATGATAATGAATAATGGTGACCTTGTGTCATTACCTGGGGTTAATTTGTTCCAGAGAGAGAGAGAGAGAGAGAGAGAGAGAGAGAGAGAGAGAGAGAGAGAGAGAGAGAGAGAGAGAGAGAGAGAGAGTTTCTTCATAAGTTACAATAAAAAAAAAATCACGGGATTAGAATTTTCGATGTTGATCAAAATTTCATTACCAGATCGTCTTTTGTCATCAATAGGAAAAGTAGTCAACCCACATATTACAGCAGGGAGGGAGGGAGGGAGGGAGGGAGGGAGGGAAGGAAGAGGAGGGGACAAGACTATGAGTTGCAAGCAGCCTATTCTGAAAGTCGAAAAGTTCCCTCATTATGAAGTGGGGAGGGGAAAGGGGAGGAGGGGCGGGGGAGGGGAGGAGGAGCGGGGGAGGGGAAGAGGGGAAGAAGGGCAATCCCAAACCTCCTAAGGGACCGTAATTAATACACACTTCAGGTCTATTACATCACATAACATTACACAATATGACGTTACAACACAATAACACAATATATCACACTGGAGGTTACAATAGGATACATTGCTGACTGTGACACAATGCTACGCCGTGTTACACTGTCACACTCCACGCGTCATTAACTCACACAGTGTAGCCTGTATCTGGGTAAATCAATGAACAGTGTAACTAACTCACTCATAACATTTACCCCACTATCATCATCACTATCATCATCATCACTATCCTCATCACCACTATCATCATCACTATCATCATCACCACTACTAACAGCATCACCACCACCACCACCACCAGCATCACCACCATCACCACTACGACTATCACCATTACCACCAACACCACCACTATTACCACTATCACCATAACCACCAACACCATCATCGTTACCTTCCAACACCATCGGTACAGTGACCCATCTGAGCTCAAGCATCCTGACCTCCCAATTGTCTTTCTAGTCTTATCTCGATGATCAACACATTAAAGCGGCATTCTACACCTACTCTGGCAAACTATTCCACATGTGTTTACAATGCTCAGTGGAGAGCTATCACGTCCTCAGGTGTGTAGACGTGTGTTGAACAAACCTGAAGCAACACAAGACCCCCTCCCCGCTAGTCATGAAGGCCCAGGTGAAGGTAATTACCTGCACTACAGGTGTTTATGTTACGACGCTAGTCTGAGCCTGTGCATGGTCGTAACTCCTGCCTCTGGGAAGCTAGTGGAGGCTGTGGTCGGTGTAAGTTTATACAATGGAACATCTAACGTTTTATAATAATAATAATAATAATAATAATAATAATAATAATAAAATAATAATAATAATAATAATAATGATCGTTTCTACACAACTAAAATCTCCCCATTCTTCATTACACCTTCTTACAACAACCAACACACACACACATTATCCAACAAACATAAGTACAAGCATACATCAGTATATACATTAATCTCAAGTTATTTCATGATTTTCTTATATATTCCTTATTTACCAAACATCCCTATCTGACGTAGTAACCCGAGGCTACTGTATATCCATCGTGGTGTCTCAATTATCCAGCCAAAGTCTCCCAGGCAGGATGTGTCGGGCAATATGAGCGACCTTCTGCGCCCTCACACCCTGGCCTTCACGACATATACCCTGACAGCTGGGAACCAATACGTGAGTCAGTCAGTGAGCCAGTCAGTCAGTCATGTCCTCAACGCCCTCAAGTGCATGGGCGTCGTGACTGAGGACGTGTAGGCCAAAGAGGAAGAGGAGGAGGAAAAGTAGAAGGAGTCAGAGAGGAGAAATAGCAAAGAAAAAAAGGAGGAGGAATAGAAGAAAAAGAAGAAGGAAATAGTAAACGGGAAGATGAATAGGAGAGATAGCAACAATCATGGAGGAAGAATAGGAAGAAGCAAAGCAGAAGAAGATGTTACAACACCAGAAGAAGAAGGAGAAGATGGAGATGGAGGAGGAAGGAAACAGCACCAGCAGAGAGTAGTCAGGTGTGAAGTATACTGTATTTTTAATCTTTTTCTGTCGACAGTTTTCAAAAAGTCGTATGGGTGATATGAGCAGACGATTTCTTCCACTCCCTCCCTCCCTCACACACCTGCCTCACTCCCTCGCACACCTGCCTCCCTCCCTCACACACCTGCCTCCCTCCCTCACACACCTAACTGCCTGTTTGCTAACCTCCGTCATACACACCTGCCTCCCTCCCTCACACACCTACCTCCCTCCTTCACACACCTCCCTCCCTCACACACCTGCCTCACTCCCTCACATACCTGCCTCCCTACCTCACACACCTGCCTGCCTACCTGCCCTCAACTAGCGGCTAGAGAGCGCCCGTCAGCCACACTATTATTGGATGAAATGCTGTTTATATATACATTAACACATCTCTGTTACTCACGCACGGGCACACACGTTTAGACCTTGCTCTAGATAATATACGAGGCTGTCTAGACCGTGGAAGTGGTGCAGGCCAAGGCAGTGGTGCAGGCCAAGGCAGTGGTGCAGGACAAGGCAGTGGTGCAGGCCAAGGCAGTGGTGCAGGCCAAGGCAGTGGTGCAGGACAAGGCAGTGGTGCAGGCCAAGGCAGTGGTGCAGGCCAAGGCAGTGGTGCAGGGCAAGGCAGTGGTGCAGGGCAAGGCAGTGGTGCAGGACAAGGCAGTGGTGCAGGACAAGGCAGTGGTGCAGGACAAGGCAGTGGTGCAGGACAAGGCAGTGGTGCAGGACAAGGCAGTGGTGCAGGACAAGGCAGTGGTGCAGGCCAAGGCAGTGGTGCAGGCCAAGGCAGTGGTGCAGGCCAAGGCAGTGGTGCAGGACAAGGCAGTGGTGCAGGACAAGGCAGTGGTGCAGGCCAAGGCAGTGGTGCAGGACAAGGCAGTGGTGCAGGACAAGGCAGTGGTGCAGGCCAAGGCAGTAAAGAGTGGGAGACGGAGAGGAGGATCAACGAGAAGAGAGGGAAGGAGAGAAATTGAGAGCAAGACGGATAGAACCTGAAGCAGAGAGAGAGAGAGAGAGAGAGAGAGAGAGAGAGAGAGAGAGAGAGAGAGTCTACAGGTAATAACAACACCTCCATCACACCTGTCCAACACCTTCCCTCTGGCTCACACGTACTGTACACACCCCCCCCCCCCTTGAAGACTATGTCCCTTCAGTATAGCCACTATATAGCCTGGTGATCATAATACATTGGTCCTGTTTCTGTGTGTCCATCGAGTTTGGCCTCCTCCTCCTCGACCTCTACCTCCTCCTCGACCTCTACCTCCTCCTCGACCTCCCCAGGGCCAGATAACATCTCCTTTATCACCCATGCCTTCACCAACTACTGCCTGCTCTCTCTCTCTCTCTCTCTCTCTCTCTCTAAGTGATAAATCTGACTGCCTTACCTGAAGAACTAACTCAGCATTAACACATGTACTTCAACACCTGTACCTCAACACTTGTACTTCAACACCTGTACCTCAACACCTGTACCCCAACACCCAAACACCTGTACCCCAACACTTGTACCTCAACACCTGTACCCCAAACACCTGTACCCCAACACCTGTACCCCAACACCTGTACCTCAACACCTGTACCTCAACACCTGTACCCCAACACCTGTACCCCAATACCCAAACACCTGTACCCCAACACCTGTTTAAGTCATATGAATGAGGGTAACTCCCACTCGCTCTGGGCAATTAACACCAAGTGGAATATTCAATGGGGGGAAAAACACTGAAGGTCTCGCTGTTTTTTTTTTCTTTGTTGCGAGATAAAAAAAATATGTTTGGATGAGTCTGGGTTTTTGGGGTTTAATCCGCGAGAGGCTGTTGGCTGATATGAGTGCAAGTTACTTAAGGGGGGAGGGGGGGGGGAGAGAAATCTGTCCAAGTGATCTTTTAAGCCCCCTTTGTGTACAGATATTTAACCCTTTGAGAAGTGATATTTAACCCTTTGAGTAGTGATATTTAACCCTTTGATTAGTGATATTTAACCCTTTGATTAGTGATATTTAACCCTTTGAGTAGTGATTTTAACCCTTTGAGTAGTGATTTTAACCCTTTGAGTAGTGATTTTAACGCTTTGAGTAGTGATATTTAACCCTTTGAGTAGTGATATTTCACCCTTTGAGTACAGATATTTAACCCATTCAGTTTGATAATTTAACCCCTTGAGTATAATGATTTAACCCTTTCGGTATGTTAGTTTTTAACCCTTTAGTATGATAATACAACCCTTTGAAGAGGATGATTTAACCCCTAGATCAAAATATCAATACTCGAGGATATAAATCATTGAAAGGGTTACTCATCATACTCAAAGGGTTACGTTCTCATACTCAAAGGGTTACGTCATCATACTCAAAGGGTTACGTCATCATACTCAAAGGGGTGAAGATACATAATTCACTGTACTCAGAGTTAAGACGCCATAATACTCAGCTGACACAAACACAACAACTTACACAATATACAACTGACTAGACTAACCTAACCTAACCAAACCTGACAACAGTCTACACATCTGACTTGCCTGGTTCCTTGCTCGTCCAGTTCCAGGAAAATGAGTTCCCAAAAGACACACACACGGGCAGTAAGAGATCCTGTGTGTGTGTGTGTGTGTGTGTGTGTTGTAGCCCGGCTAAGATATTTGTGGGCAGGTGAATGTTTACGAAGGAGAAGGAAAAGAAGGAGGAGTAAAAGGAGGTGGAGGAGGAGGGGGAGGAGGAAGAGGAGTAGGAGACAGAGGAGGAGGAGTAGGAGAAGGAAGAGGAGATAGAGGAGGAGGAGAAGGAAGAACAGACAGGAGAAGGAAGAGAAGACAGAGGAGGAGGAAGAGGAGAAGGAAGAGGAGGCAGAGGCAGAGAAGGAGGAGGAGTAGGAGGAAATGCCTTATCAAGCCAGAGGTGGAGGCGGCGGGTCGACACAATGAAGCCTGGAGCGAGCGAGTGGCCGGAATCTCTATAATCCGGAAACCCTCTTCCTTCCTACCCATCCCCCCCCTCCTCCAACCACTTTCCACCCACCTCCCCCTCTTTCCACCCCCCCTACCCCCCTTACCTTCCACCCCACTCCCATGATGTTCAATGGATCCACCCGAGCAAAACAAAACACCATCGCTTTCCAATAGAGTGGTGTTGAGACCCCATGATATGCAGTTCAATCCCACTCCTCTCTCAGTCTACCCCCCCCCCACCCCCCTCACTAAGAGGATCAAGTACAAGTCATCCCTCACTTCTTCTTCTTCTTCTTCTTCTTCTTTTTCTTCTTCTTCTTCTTCTTCCTTCTTCTCCTCCTCACCTGTTTTGTTTGAGGTAAGTTATTATTTATTGTCATCTGAGGGGGAAACGTGTTTATGGTTCACAAGACAGTTATTGTCATGTACGGAGAGAGAGAGAGAGAGAGAGAGAGAGAGAGAGAGAGAGAGAGAGAGAGAGAGAGAGAGAGAGAGAGAGAGAGAGAGAGATCCCTAACTTCACCTACCACCCCATACCCCCCCCCCCCCTACAACATTATCATCCAACCAAACAACATAAGAATAACAAGACTACCTGACCGACATTATTCTCAGCCGATCGTAACTATCGAAATATTGTCGTAAAGTGTTTATTGGGCGTCCTTTTTACGAGAGAGTGTGTGTGATAAACGGCACCTCGGCCCCAATACAGTTGTTGGGACGAGCGTATTGCAAGACATAACGAGATGGTGGCAACTATCTGTGTTTGTTTTATGGCCACGTGTCCTATACCTGTGTGTGTGTGTGTATGTGTTTGTGTTTGTGTGTGTGTGTGTGTGTGTGTGTGTGTGTGTTTAATCTCCATCAACAAACATGCATTCACTTCTACCGGGTGTAAAACTTACCAGTGCCAAGACGTGAACAGTGCCAAGACGTAAACAGTGCCAAGACGTAAACAGTGCCAAGACGTGAACAGTGCCAAGACGTGAACAGCGCCAAGACGTGAACAGTGCCAATACGTGAACAGTGCCAAGACGTGAACAGTGCCAAGACGTGAACAGTGCCAAGACGTAAACAGTGCCAAGACGTAAACAGTGCCAAGACGTAAACAGTGCCAAGACGTGAACAGTGCCAAGACGTGAACAGTGCCAAGACGTGAACAGTGCCAAGACGTGAACAGTGCCAAGACGTGAACAGTGCCAAGACGTAAACAGTGCCAAGACGTGAACAGTGCCAAGACGTGAACAGTGCCAAGACGTGAACAGTGCCAAGACGTGAACAGTGCCAAGACGTGAACAGTGCCAAGACGTAAACAGTGCCAAGACGTAAACAGTGCCAAGACGTAAACAGTGTCATGATATAAACTGTAGTAATGCCAAACGCCAAGTAAATCCCCTCCCCCCCCACAAGCCCCCCTATAATAAATCCGGGGCAGGCAGGAAGGTGGCCAACAGTCAACAGGGCAGGCAGGAGGTGGCCAACAGTCAACAGGGCAGGCAGGAGGTGGCCAACAGTCAACAGGGCAGGCAGGAAGGTGGCCAACATTCACCAGGGCAGGCAGGAGGTGGCCAACAGTCAACAGGGCAGGCAGGAGGTGGCCAACAGTCAACAGGGCAGGCAGGAGGTGGCCAACAGTCAACAGGGCAGGCAGGAGGTGGCCAACAGTCAACAGGGCAGGCAGGAGGTGGCCAACAGTCAACAGGGCAGGCCGGAAAGTGGCCAACAATCACCGGGGCATGGTAGGAAGGTGGCGAACAATCACCGGGGTAGGTCGGGTGTATTCCGGGGCACAGTTGTAAATCCGAGGATGGCCCACCGTAAATTAAGGCGGTTATTAACCCGTAAATACTCACCTAGGGGGGTAGGGGTGGGGGGTAGGGGGAGGAGGGGGAAGGAAAGGGGAGGGGAGGGTTGGGGGAAGGGGAAGGGGCTGTTATTAAGATGTAAAGGGGTAGAGGTTTAATTAAGACTTTTTATCCCAGGTGATAATTTGTGACCCATATCTCAGGTAATTAATCTCATTAAATAAAAAATAAAAATAGTAATTGAAAATTATAATTGTGTTCAGTTCAGGTTTTAAAGGAATAAATGACAAAATGTATAAAATAATATTGAATAAACTAGAGACGATGAAGAATCTTAGAATAATATGAAAAACAAAATATATCAGGTGATTCATTTGGTTCGTGTTTCTGTGGTAATACATTTTAAAAACAGTAGAAAAATAACAAATAAAGAGAGAGAGAGAGAGAGAGAGAGAGAGAGAGAGAGAGAGAGAGAGAGAGAGAGAGAGAGAGAGAGAGAGAGAGAGACCACCTCCCATTCTCACAACAACAATGGCCCGGGTTGGTCTCCTCTAAAACATAATGACGCTCAATTAAAATAAAATCACCTGAGACGCCACCAGGTGCTGACGAGAAAAATATGTATACGTCAGAGTCTGTGGGTCTGACGTCATATATGTGTGTGTGTCTTGCTTACCTATCATGCAAAGATTAACAACAACAACAATAATAATAATAATAATAATAATAATAATAATAATAATAAAAATAATAATAATAATAATAATATGAACAACAACAAAAATTAAGAATTACAAAAAGGAAGAAACGAAGAAAAAAGAAAAAAAAAACACTATCTCCTTCCTTCCTTCCAGTAAACATAAACACCAAAACAAAATAATTAAAACACTCAACCAAAACCTCAACTGAGAAAACATTACCAACCAGAGTTATTACTACAGTATGTCTATGAGTTATGTCTAGACACTCGGGCGACACCAGACATATTTTTGTTGCAGGGTGTCATCGTGAACTCTAAAATGTCTTCTTAATTTCCTACTGTGTGTGTGTGTGTGTGTGTGTGTGTGTAAGTAAAATCCCGGTGATGTTTATAAAGGTCAACAAACTATGAATTCTTACCAACATTTACACAAATTACAAACAGACAAGTGAACGCGAGCAGACCACGACAGGAGATAATAAAAGTGTCATAAATAAAAATATTGCAACTAATTGTGTTTTTTTTTTCCATATGTGATGGATTTTATTTATGTAGAATTAAATACATATTAATAGTTAATATCCAGATCTAATTTCTTATGTGAGGGCTGGTACACACACACACACACACAGGACGTAAACAAACTCACTCCCTGTAAAGATAAAATAATCCACGATAAT
Organism: Homarus gammarus; assembly: GCA_958450375.1. Lineage (NCBI taxonomy): Eukaryota > Metazoa > Arthropoda > Malacostraca > Decapoda > Nephropidae > Homarus > Homarus gammarus. Next base: position 519,934 of record CAUDMG010003899.1, read on the forward strand.
CCAGAATCCGCATTTTTCCTGCACTGGAATGGCGAACGTCACCGTATTTTACTTTAATAATATAAAAATGATAAAGATGATAATAATAATGCTAATAATAATAATAACAATAATCCCAATAATAATAAAAATATAATAATAATAATAATAATAATAATAATAATAATAATAATAATAATAATAAACCCAGAGCCGGCAGGTATCGATGAGAAGGTCGAATATCCTCCCTTGACGGTCAAACCCTCCGGAAACTTCCTGACCTCTAGTACGTCTACGGGAAAGGGTCGCGGAAAAGGGACGTGATTGCTGCCCGTATCATCATTGGGTATGACTTTGCTTGGGAGATTGGTATCCCCGCATCCCCTGAGCAACGCTCTTGTGCATTATGCAGAAGACCCGACAGCCGCACCCTTATCCACTACCTCCTAAGATGTCCCCACACACAACGCTTCCGTGACGCCTGCTGGACCACCACTCCACGACCCCCTGACGGAGACACGATGATCCTCCCCATACTGGCCAGATATTTCGTAAATAATATTGATTATGTGTTAAAGGAATATCCTTCCTTCCTTAGGCTTTAGTAAGCCCCTTTATAATGTTTATACTGTATATACTTGTCACACTTGCCAGATGCTTCTGGTGTCATTGTACAGGGGTACCTAGTGACAGCACTAGGATCCCGCTTCCTCTATCAAGGAATAAACAATTGAAATTGAAAAATGACGGTCAAACAGTCGAATATCCTCCCTTGACGGTCAAATAGTCGAATACCCTCCTTGACGGTCAAATAGTCGAATATCCTCCCTTGACGGTCGACTATTGATGCAAGATTTTTTCCCTCGACGGTCGAATACTGTACTGGGTCTTGTATGAAACTCGACAGCAGATGACGTCAGCCCCTTCTTCCACAATTTATTTTCTTATTCTGATTTATCAAGTTTGTTTCATGTCGCTGTTTTAGTGTCTATGCCTTTCTTATTGCTGCTCTCTCTCTCTCTCTCTCTCTCTCTCTCTCTCTCTCTCTGAACAATACAATACAATAAAACCCTCATTTGATTAATCTTAAAAATAATATGTACTTCAATAATTACCTCACAAATTATACCTCAATAATTACCTCACAAATTACCTCACACATAATCTATAATTACCTCACAAATGATCTATAATTACCTCACAAATTATCTATTCATACCTCAATGACAGCATTACACACGGACATCACACCTCAGTTCCATGACAGATCCGATAACCGATAATGAACTGACAATTACACATACAACAACACACACACAAACAACTAACAAACAAATAAGAGGAAAACACATACGTAAACAAGTGTAAACAATTATGAAAGCAAACAGTAATGTCCCTTTGTACTGTAAACAGCTGAAGAATGCAAACACACACACATATACCGACATACACAGACTCTCTACACAGGCTAAAATGTCCACAATACGTAGAAGTAATTACTGGGGATAAATTAACCAGTTCACATCAGAGACAACGAGTATAAAATGTGTAGCCAAAAAAATTCAAATGAAAACAAACTTGAAAACACCAGAAAGTTAAAACTACCTTTGTGATTTTTTTTGTTAATTATACTTTATTTTACTTTTTAAACCCATTGTAACTTTTCTTTTACTTTCATTTACTTTTTAAACCTTTTGTAACTTTTATTTTACTTTTTTTTACTATATTTTCTCTTCTTCTTTATTCCCTAACATGAAACCTTTGATAATCTTCTTCGTCTAATCTCAGCACAACTTTCAACAGGTCATGACCCCTACCATCTCGTCTTAAACTTGTTCTGGGGGAAAGAATTACAATATTTTTTCTTCTTCTTCAATTCTGTAATTAATTTCATCTTTTAAAACCTGATTCAAATTATCAATGATCGTGATTTTGACTAGAGAGGCGTTCAGACATCAAAGGATCAGTGTGTGTGTGTGTGTGTGTGTGTGTGTGTGTGTGTGGTTGTGAGGTCATGATTGGTTATTGTCCAATTAGTGGAATGTTGCTGTCTTTTACTTAAATATCAACACACACACACACACACACACAGTCATAACGATTTAACACACACTCATCCACCCACACACTCTTACACCAACACACTCATACACCCACACACTCATACACCCACACACTCATACGCCCACACACCTCATACCACCAGTCTTTCAACACGGAAGTGAATACAAAAGTTCAACTAATTTCAGGAATCATGTAATATAAGAATACCTATAGCATTGTTGCCTTAACTAACTCACAACATTACAGTAACTAACACCCCCCCTCCCCCCCTGTACCTGTAGTGAATCTGGAAATAATTACAGTACCCAGATTAATGTTGAAGCCCTAATGACCAGATGTCCAGATTTTCTTTAATTAGAGGCTCAGAGTTTACAGATTTTCGCCTGAGTGAATGTGAGTGATCTATTATGAGGACATTAATGAGATGTCTTAACACCTTGAGTACGATAGCGCGCCTTGAGTACGATTTCATTCCTTGAGTATAATAATAATCAGTCGAGTAAGATTTCATTCCTTGAGTACAATAATAATCAGTCGAGTACGATGTCTTAATCCATTGGAGACGATGACCAGTTTCTTGGGTACGTTTTCCCCCTCGAGTACAACAGCAACCACTCGAGTACGATGTCTAAACCCTTTGAATATGATGACCTGTTCGCTTAATGACGATGTAAAATCAATTAACCCCCTGAGTACGAAAATCTATTCCCTGAGTACGATGACCCAACCCCTTGAGCAGAATAAATTATTGCCGTGAGTACGAATTTTCAAGAATCTGGATAATATTTTTACCCCTACATACGATACAATCATACTCAAGGGGGAATTGACTCATCGTACTCAAATGAGTTAATGAGTACAATTCGACCCAGAGTGAAACAGAAGCTGGAGGACTGACTGACTGGCTCCCCCCCATCGGTTGTTCGTTTGGAAACCTCGACTCTCCTCCCCTGTACCGACTTTATTGACCAATCCCATCGGACGCTTCACAATTTAACGTCACCGGACTGGTCAATAGACTTGAATCTATTTGATGAAGAACTCAAAGGTATTTATCAAATCCGGAAGTCATGTGTTGTCAAATGATTCTTAAAAGTCGAATGAATATATATTTCTCTAATAATTTTTCAGCCTGTGTTTATAGATGCGAGATAAATGGACTTTCAATCAATAACAAAGGTTTAATTCTCTTATATTTTTCTTGATTCACAAATGGCCAACATACCGAGACACTTTCCAACAATGGACTTCAAAACCGAGAGCCACAAACTTCGCGTAAAGGATCTGACTCCTGAAACCCAATTTGCAGTCGAGTTCTCCACCATATTGGTTTTTGATGCGGTTGCCACAAGAGTCCGCCCCCCCCACCACCCCAACCCCTCCTCCGACCCCCCTCCCACCACCCCAACCCCTCCTCCGACCCCCCCCCCCCCATGCCGGTTCTGTCTGACCTCTGTGCCAAACTGAATTTTAGGTTGAAAAGGATCACAGGCGAGGAACATAAAGGATTCCTCTTGAGTGTGTTAAATCACTGTCTGTTTCTTCTGCTTGAGGGTGAGAACGTTGAATGATAGCCAATGAGAACTGTGTGTATGTGTGTGTGTGTGTGTTTTGTGTGTGTTTGTGTGTGTAAAGAACGTGATTTAAAATACAATTATATCTGGTGACAGGTTATGCGAGCCAGCTAAACCCACCTGCGGTATCCCCCCCCCCCCCCCCCCCCCCCCCCCACCCCCACACACACACACACACTACTACTACTACTTTGCTGTCACTCGGAATCGAATATGACGACCATCCAGCTATGAGACAATGATATGAGTTATTAGGGATGTCACCTTCGTTGGTGAGCTCTGAGGTGACTAGAGAGGTCGATATGGGATCGGCAGGGTCGTCCACAGATGTTGCACGTGTGGAGGGCTACATTTAGTGCGGGAGGGACGGCGGCAGCGTCTTTCCGGCGTTGGCGCTTGTCTGCCTCGGTATGCAGTCGGGCTATCTCGAAAGTATTGACACCTTCTTGTGTGGTGCTCCTCCAAGCGTTACGGTGTGGGGTGATCGTCCCCCAGGTGAGGGGGGTCGACTTGGAACTTTTTCAGGTTTGTCTTAAGACTATCCTTATACCTTTGCAGTTGCCCGCCGGCGTTACGTTTACTATTCGTTAGGTGACTGTAAAGTAGCTGCTTTGGCAGTTTACTGTCGGCCATGCGGGTATCATGGCCAGCCTAGCGTAGTTGTTCATGGATAATGGTAGCCTCGATGCTCCTACAGTTGGTGTCAGCAAGGATACTGGCATTTGTTCTCTTGTCTTCCTCATGAACTCGAAGGATGGAACGTAGACTACGTTGGTGAAAGATTTCAAGTGCCCTGAGGTGCCTCCTTTATGTGACCCATGTCTCGCTGCCATATAGCAGGGTGGGGAGGACCACTGCTCGATACAAGTGCAACTTTGTAGATGATTTCAGCTCCCTACAGCTGAAGACACAGTACGGAGTCTGCCAAAGGCTCGAGATGTACATCTTATCCGATGTTGAATCTCTTCATTGATGTCTGCGGTGGTGGACAGGTGGGAGCCGAGATACCGAAAGTGGGTAACATTAGAGAGGGTAGTACCGTTAAGCTGGATGGATGGTGGAGGTGTGGCTGAACCAGAGGCAGGCTGAAAGAGAATCTGAGTCTTACGTACATTCCCCTCAAGGCCGAAGTGTGCATAAGCATCTGCGTAGGTGTTCAGGATCTCCTGTAGGTCGCGTTCAGTGTGAGCAACAAGGGTGAGGTAGTCTGCTTACTGAAGTTCAGTGATGGAAGCTGCCAACACCCTTGTTCTTGCCTGGAGACGTCTTATGTTGAAAAGACCCTTCATCCAGAACTGGATGTCCACTCCACCAGCTAAGTTGGCACTGGCACGAGTAAGGAAGGTAGCCAAGAAAATGGAAGAGAGAGTTGGTGCCAGTACACATCCTTGTTTTACCCCCGCCTGAATGGGGAAGATCTCAGACTGGGTGCCATTGTGTAGTACACTGCCTTTCATGCCACCGTGGAGTTGCCTAACAATGCCGATGAATTTTGGTGGGCAGCCAAAAGGCTGTGGGTCCACCAGAGGGCTTACCTGTTGACAGAGTCGAAGGCCTCGGTTTGGTCGATGAATGCCATGTTCAGGTCACGACGCTGTTCTCTGCACTTTTCCTGTATCTGGCGGGCAGCAATCATCATGTCAGTGGTGTCACGTGATGGTCTAAAAACACAGTGAGATTCTGGGAGGAAGTTTTCCGCCTCAGGAAGAAGTCTGTTTAGGAGGACTCGAGCGACAATCTTGTCAGCTATAGACAGCAGCGAGATTCTGCGGTAGTTGCCACAGTCTGATCGGTCTCCCTTGTTCTTATAAATATTGACGATGGAGGCGTCTTTAAGAGCTTGGGGGATTTCCTCCTTTTCCCATATATTCTCCAGGAGAGAGTGGAGACGGCGGGTAAGTAAAGGTCCTCCTGCTTTACACACCTCGGCCTGCACACACACACACACACACACACGTCCCCCGGGCCTCGTCCATCCTCGGTTGAGAAAGTAGTTGTTGAGCTTCTTGACTCAGGAGATCCACCCGTTGGCATCCCGTGGTCCACCTGGCCCCCGGGGAAGAGGACGAACCACTCTGGCAGATGGATAACTGGCCAGTACACGACCCACACACTCGTAAACACTCATCGTGTTGAACCACCACCTGGACAACACTTACCCACAACACCATATCTCTCACCTGTGTATATACTGACACCTCCATAAACCCACAAACATAATTAAACCTCAACATAAAACCTATTTAATATCATATAAACCCATTTTTTTCTCAAGAGTTCACGATTATCCAACAAGTATGAAACACTCCAACCCAGAGAGATAAAAACAACCTCAAGGATGATGAAAGTATAGATCACTGGTCCTCGAGGATGTAGGTCAGACTCGAGTGAGGACGACCATTGACCTATGAGCGACCAGAGAGTAAGAAAAGTATTCACCAAATGTAAACAAACAATTTTATACAATCAACGACTCTTCTCTAGTCTTGAGTTTCCTGACATATTCAACATTCTCAGGTATACACAGATATATTTGTGTTTTTCTTTGTTTGTGTTTGTTTTCGTCTACAAATCACTACATAGAGAGTTACAAACATGCATACAAGAACAAGCCTGTTTTTATATCGGGTGGAAATGAAGTGGACAAGACTAGTGCATGAAAGGGTGATAGAGGCTGACCCAAGTAACGAGGTAACTCCACCATGTACAGGAGGGGTAAAGGACGGGGGTAACTCCACCACGTACAGGAGGGGTAAAGGACGGGGATAACTCCACCACGTACAGGAGGGGTAAAGGACGGGGATAACTCCACCACGTACAGGAGGGGTAAAGGACGGGGGTAACTCCACCACGTACAGGAGGGATAAAGGACTGGGATAACTCCACCACGTACAGGAGGGACAAAGGACGGGGGTAACTCCACCACGTACAGGAGGGATAAAAGACGGGGATAACTCCACCACGTACAGGAGGGATAAGGGACGGGGGTAACTTCACCACGTACAGGAGGGGTAAAGGACGAGGTAACTCCACCACGTACAGGAGGGATAAAGGACGGGGGTAACTCCATCACGTACAGGAGGGGTAAAGGACGGGGATAACTCCACCACGTACAGGAGGGGTAAAGGACGGGGGTAACTCCACCACGTACAGGAGGGATAAAGGACGGGGGTAACTCCACCACGTACATGACGGGTAAAGGACGGGGATAACTCCACCACGGACAGGAGGGGTAAAGGACGGGGATAACTCCACCACGTACAGGAGGGGTAAAGGACGGGGATAACTCCACCACGGACAGGAGGCGGCCGAAGACACGACTAATTTATGCTTGACTCAGCCAACCACTTCAATTTAGCTCTGCAACAACTCCTGCGATAGAAAGTTTGTAGAGTTTATCGGAGAGAGAGAGAGAGAGAGAGAGAGAGAGAGAGAGAGAGAGAGAGAGAGAGAGTTTTTTGTGTGTGTGTGTGTGTGTGTGTGTGTAAAACATCTGTAGTCGCTATACTTTAAGTCAGTAATGTTATCTTGACCATTGTAATTAAAACTCGTGTGTTTGTTTTGTTCTTATCTGATTATTATTTACGGTTTCATCCAATTTATTTTGTACTGTATTGTGTGTTTGTATGCCTATGTGTTTGTATGCCTGTGTGTTTGTATGCCTGTGTGTTTGTTTTTGTATTTCCTTGTGTATTTGTATTGTCCCGTGTGTTTGTACTACACTGTATCCAAGGCTCATATATGATTACATGACTTAACAATGTAATCTGAGACACACGGACATACAGACCCAACCCTGTGTATATATATAAATTCCTTGTATATATAAAACTGTCATACTCTTGTATATGTATACGACTGAATGTATATAAACCTCTAGCATATCTGAATGTGTATTACTAACATAGATCGTATTTGTATAAAACTCTTGTATAAATAAATATGTATTACAGAAATCTCTTGTGTATATGATGTATTTATATAAGGCTCTAGCATGAATGTGTCAAGTTATATAAATCCAGTGTACATAATTGTCTGGGTTTATATAACTAGTGTGTATAAATGTGTATAATATAAATCTCTGGTAGGGATACTGCTCTCCTTAGCTATAAAAATCACTCTCACTCTTGTTGTCAACGCCTGGTGCCGCCGACCACCTGCCACCCCTTTGATGTGACAGCCAGAGTATGACAGCTATGTGAGGGTGAATACCTGTGCCAAGTTTTACCCCGTCCACACACACACACACACACACACACACACACACACACACACACACTAAATGATAAAAAAAATACAACATCAATTTAATACAACACGATCATAATAAAAGTTGAAATATCTATTATAATACCTTGATGCATAATACAATAGTGTGAAATAATACAAAATAAACCGAATACACGATCAGAAAAGACAAGGTTAAAATTATATAATAGAGAAACATGAATAATAATAATAATAATAATAATAATAATAATAATAATAATAATAATATAAATGACATGAAATCACCTGCAGACGACCATTATTTGCCTCCGCTACCCCAAACACTGTAAGCTGGCCTCCACTACCTCAAACACTGTAAGCTGGCCTCCACTACCTCAAACACTGTAAGCTGGCCTCCACTACCTCAAACACTGTAAGCTGGCCTCCACTACCTCAAACACTGTAAGTTGGCCTCCACTACCTCAAACACTGTAAGTTGGCCTCCACTACCTCAAACACTGTAAGCTGGCCTCCACTACCTCAAACACTGTAAGTTGGCCTCCACTACCTCAAACACTGTAAGCTGGCCTCCACTACCCCAAACACTGTAAGCTGGCCTCCGCTACCCCAAACACTGTAAGCTGGCCTCCACTACCCCAAACACTGTAAGCTGGCCTCCACTACCTCAAACACTGTACATTACCAACAATAGTAAGTCAAAACAACGATGGATAATAAAAAAAAAAAATTACCACTATTTCCACTACTACTTCCACTACTATTTCTACAACTATTACTACTACTACAACTGGTATTTATAAGTGTTTTTCCATTAATTAAACACATTTACTGAGGTCGTGATATACTGTGTTTGATGTGGTTGCGGTGTAATGTTTACCAAGAGTGGAAGGCGGACTGAGAATGTACCCAAAGAAGCTTTCCTGGGAGTTATAGGAGTCTGTTATTTTAGTTTGTGGTGGTGGTGGTGGTTATTTCTTGTTAAAAACCTATTATCAATTTATTTTTCATCAGTTAATTTTATTTCACGATTTTGTTGTTGTCTTTATTGGGTTTTGTTATGTGAGTTATTGATAGTACTAGTGTCTTGTATTTTTATTATTGTTATCGTTGTTATTATTATTATTAGTAGTAGTAGCCGATTGTTCTTCTCTCTGCTTAGGTCTGCTTTGCTCAGCATCAGGGGAACGAAATCTTCGGCCCCAAAGCCGACAACGGCCGCAGACATTGACTATGAGGTAAGAGTCCCTGAATGCCGCATAGATCTGCGGCTTAACTAACTCAACACAGCCAGGGTAGCTACTTATGCATTAGAATATTTAATTTTAAGGTAATAAAATGGCAGCGAAGGTGTGGCTATTGGGGGAGGCTGGAGGCCACGAAGAAAAAGTAGCTAGGATAGGATAGCTTCTTATGTATTAGGATATTTAATATTAAGGTAAATAAATGGTGGCGAAGGTGTGGCTATTGGGGGAGGCTGGAGGCCACGTTTTTAAGTAGTAGTAGTAGTAGTAGTAGTAGTAGTAGTAGTAGTAGTAGTAGTAGTAGTAGTAGTAGTAACAAACTATAAAATGGGGAAGGCAGGCGTTATGATACGAAGTTACAAACGTTATCGCGTAGGAATGGATGATACCGTGTTGTGACGAGGGATAAGATGGATGATAGCGTGTTGGGAAATATGTGAAGTGACTTGGGTGTACGAGCGAAAAAAAAAATACCATAATTATTAAACCACACAAAAATTACGTCTCATTAGTCTTGAGCCCAACAACCTTGCAATATAACAAAATAGTACCTGGAATAACAACGAAAGGCTATAACAACATTACAACAAACGTGGAAATAATAACAAACACACAGGGGGGGATAAATGGTTACCTGACAAGACTTGATAAATAAAACCTTCAGGCAAAAATACGCCCCATTAACTCTTCTGTTTTATCCGGCAGCACAGACGCGGGGTTGATCGATGGCAGGTGACGGGCGTGACACAGTGCCGCGGCAGTGTCCCTCACAGCAATCAATCTCCTACTGCTTCCCCGTCAGCAGTTTCTCGCCTCAAGTGAGTTAATCTCCCCAGCCTGGACCTCTCTCCGGGAGGATCAGTTTCCAGGCGGTGTAGTGTTCGTTGACCGATTTCTCCTGTAGAAGTGAGACAATTCTATGCTGTTTCTCTGTTGACACGGAGTCGATCTTAACTTTTTTTTCTCTGTTAAGAACTGATTCAGTCTTAACTGCTTCTGTTAAAAATTGAATCAATTTCTGCCGTTTTCTCCTAGAGTGAACCAATCCGTTTTATGCCGCAAGGAAATCAACTGCAGCCGATTCTCGTCCGTTGCAAATCAATCTCCAACCGGGCACCGCCAGATGGGTTCAGGAGAGAGAGAGAGAGAGAGAGAGAGAGAGAGAGAGAGAGAGAGAGAGAGAGAGAGAGAGACCAATACTACCTCGTCTCACAGCTGTCTCCAAAAAGTAAACATAAGATACGTACTTTACTGCGCCTTATAAACCTCTCGTAATGGTTGTACGCATGACAGGAGATGCAAGAGTAGACTAATGGTTGCTGATTCTAGCTAGACATCCTGGAGAAACTTGAAATGGTGACAGAGTAAAACAACAGCAACTCTGACTTCAATATGAACTTCCTCCTCCTCCTCCTCCTCCTCCTCGTCTTCTTCCATCACTCCTCTTCACACATTGCCCTCCCCTTCCTCCCACACCACCCACCTCCCACATCACCACGTCCCACACCGCCACCACCTCCCACCACAACCCACCTCCCTCCCACCACCACCACCACTAACTCAGCTTGTGGTTGTCGCAATCCTGAAATACTTTACCAAGGGCGGCAACAGGTTCTGGCATCCCACCCACCATCTCACACTGGTAAATAATTAAACCGGGAATTAACACAGACAGAAGACAGAGTACATTTTTCTCCTCGAGGGAAGACCATCCAAGTTACCGAAGATCTTTGAGGTGGTTAAGGCGATTGTGGAACTTTATCCGACTTTAACCATATTTTTTTCTTAACTTATAGAAATATTTTTTTGTTTCTAAGCTTAAATTATGATTTTTTTTACATTTAGTCATGGAAGAGTAGCCCTCACACCGCCAAAATAAACAAAGTCTTCATTATTACTTCATCTTAATACACACTACAAGAAAAAACAGGAATATAAACCAAGTATAAGTAACTAAACTCACAGGAATATAAGTACAACGACAATATACACTAATAACAAAACAAAAGACTAACGATACTTGGTCACACGTATAATAATAATCCCTAGTACCGTATAAACTGCCCATGGAGACCTGCCCCTCGCCTCACTGTCTGACGGAGGGAGAAGCTTTACGTTTAACTGATTGCTTAATTCAACTCTCCCCCGAAGGACTAATGTAGAGTTGGAAACAAATTCACAAATTCGAGAAGTTCCATTTGTCGATGTCTGGACGGGGGTGTTCTTCTCTCTTGGCAGGGTGTGTGTGTGTGTGTGTTCAAGTCGATAAAACAGATAAATATCAAACGCCTGAGTAAAATTATTTGACCACTTAATACATTATCATCGCAATAAAGGCTTAAGTTATCGTAGTGAAGAGTTATCGTACTCAAGGGGCGAATTTATCGTACTCAAGGGGTTAAGTTATCGTACTCACACCCTAGGGGCTCAGTAGACACAATATCCTAACATTTTACCGCCACTCGGCCCCCTGGTGTCGTCTACTGGTACTATGAGATGTAAACACTGGGCCCCCTGGTGTCGTCTACTGGTAAAATGAGATGTAAACACTGGGCCCCCTGGTGTCGTCTACTGTAAAATGAGATGTAAACACTCGGCCCCCTGGTGTCGTCTACTGGTACTATGAGATGTAAACACTCGGCCCCCTGGTGTCGTCTACTGGTACTATGGGATGTAAACACTGGGCCCCCTGGTGTCGTCTACTGGTAAAATGAGATGTAAACACTGGGCCCCCTGGTGTCGTCTACTGGTAAAATGAGATGTAAACACTCGGCCCCCTGGTGTCGTCTACTGGTACTATGAGATGTAAACACTCGGCCCCCTGGTGTCGTCTACTGGTACTATGGGATGTAAACACAGCTATGAGAACGATACCTTCAATCTTTGACTTGTATGGAGAGAGAGAGAGAGAGAGAGAGAGAGAGAGAGAGAGAGAGAGAGAGAGGCCTTTTAAATGTGTCTGAAGGTCGATTCGGTATGGTTGGATAAACGCTAAGAATGTGAAGTCGTTTTCTTTTTTGTTACTATTTTGTTTTTGTAATCACCTCCGTCGTCCTTATTTACGATTAATTAAAACAAAAAGCATATTTAACACATCACATGAACCACCTCACACTAACCAGGTAACGTTAGGGTGTGGAATAATCCGGAGGTTCTAATCTTCAGGTAATCTCATTCAATTAATTAAAAGAAACTCGACAAATGTATCTTATTTCCTCATCTAGGTATACATAGTTAATTAAGAATGAATACAAGAATACATGAGACTGGTTTGCATGTCAATTCACCTGTGACTTGTACACCTCACGAGGAAATGTCCAGCTGCAATCAATAGGTATCGTGTCTGGTCTACGGCAGCTGGTGGGCCTCGTCCTGTGGTCAAGCTGTTGTTGTCTACCCACACACTATCATAGACACGCATTAATGACTATAGGTAACTAAGATATTAATTCAAGGTAAGTGGTGTAATACTGACCACCAAAATATGTTCAAGAAGTCACTCTGTGTTCCTTAGTAAATACCACGCTAACCAAACTAACTAAACCTAGCTTGCATATAATGTAACTTATCTCTAATTAACCCTAACCAAAGGTAACCAAAACCTAACCTAATCTAACCAACCCTAACGTAATCAAATCCACCCTAACCTAACCAACCCTAGCTTATCCTAACCTAACCTAACCTAGTCAATCCTAACCTATCCTAACCTGTCCTAACCAACCCTAACCTAACCAACCCTAGCTTATCCTAACCTAACCTAACCTAGTCAATCCTAACCAACCCTAACCTAACCTAGTCAATCCTAACCAACCCTAACCTAACCTAGTCAATCCTAACCAACCCTAACCTAACCTAGTCAATCCTAACCTATCCTAACCAACCCTAACCTGTCCTAACCAACCCTAACCTATCCTAACCAACCCTAACCTAACCAAACATCAAATAACTAAACCTACCCATAACCAACACCACCCTCACTCACAACACAAGTCAATCAAACCCGAGATTTTGAGTTACAAATATCTGATACCAAGTTCCAGGGTGAGGTAAAGTTCCCCGTCCCTTCCCCTATCATTACCTAAGACAACAAACACAGGGAGAACTCAATATCAACACAAGTGGTGAATGTGCAACCACATCTGCAAGCACAGGCCAGCAACAGCAGCAGGCGGCAGGGAGGGAGGGAGGTGGTGGGTGGTGGCGGCAGCAGTGTCTGGGGTAGGCGACACAGAGGCGCCTCATTCAGGTGATTTACTCCCTGCACGCTGTTGTTGGTCCGCACTTCCTCCACGGCACCGCCCATAATGCTGCAGAGTCCTCTACCACCACCACCACCTACTATCACCACTAACTGCATTACCACCACCCACTACCACCACCATCACTCATCTATGTACAGAACTAAACATGGAATTTAGTTGAAATATTCTGTAATATTCTGTGCCATAATATCCTGACCACTGGGTTTAGTTATACAGACCCTTTGTGAACTCTGTAATCCTTTTGTACTACCGCCCACAGGATGAGTATGGGGGTGCACAATAAACTAGCCGATGTAAGTGGTAAAATTAGTTAATCAACCTCCACACATCATCACCATCACCACCACCACCACTACCTGCACACATCATCACCACCACTACCACTACCTGCACACATCATCACCACCACCACCACCACTACCTGCACACATCACCACCACCACTACCACTACCTGCACACATCATTACCATTACCATCACCACCACCACCACCACCACCACTACCTCCACACATCATCACCATCACCACCACCACCACTACCACTACCTGCACACATCATCACCATCACCACCACCACCACCACCACTACCTGCACACATCACCACCACCACCACCACCTGCACACATCATCACCACCACCACTACCACCACCACTACCTGCACACATCATCACCACTACCACCACCACTACCTGCACACATCATCATCACCACCACCACCACTACCTCCACACATCATCACCACCACCACTATCACCACCACTACTACCTGCACACATCATCATCACCACCACCACCACTACCTGCACACATCATCATCACCACCACCACCACCACCTGCACACATCATCATCACCACCACCACTACCTGCACACATCATCACACCACCACCACCACCACTACCTGCACACATCATCACCACCACTACCTGCACACATCATCACCACCACCACCACCTCCACACATCATCATCACCACCACCACCACTACCTCCACACATCATCACCACCACCACCACTACCTGCACACATCATCATCACCACCACCACCACCACCACCACCACTACCTGCACACATCATCACCACCACCACCACCACTACCTCCACATCATCACCACCACCACTACCTCCACCATCACCACCACCACCACCACTACCTGCACACATCATCACCACCACCACTACCTGCACACATCATCACCACCACCACTACCTCCACATATCATCACCACCACCACCACCACTACCACTACCTCCACACATCATCATCACCACCACCACTACCTCCACACATCATCACCACCACCACCACCACTACCTCCACACATCATCACCACCACCACCACTACCTCCACACATCATCACCACCACCACCACTACCTCCACACATCATCACCACCACCACCACCACTACCTCCACACATCATCACCACCACCACCGCCACTACCTCCACACATTATCACCACCACCACCACTACCTCCACACATCATCACCACCACCACCACCACCACTACCTGCACACATCATCACCACCACAACCACTACCTGCACACATCATCACCACCACCACCACTACCTCCACACATCATCACCACCACCACTACCTGCACACATCATCACCACCACAACCACTACCTGCATACTCCACCACTACCTGCATTCTCCACCACCACCACTACCTGCATACTCCACCACCATTACCTCAATGCTCCACCACTACCTCCACCATACACTTCCACCCACCACCACCACTACCTCCATACTCCTCCACCACCACCACCACCACTACCTCATCACACCACCACCACCTCACACCTCCACCCACCACCACCACTACCTCCATACACCCCCACCCACCACCACCACTACCACCTCACACCCCCACCCACCACTACCACCATACACCTCCACCCACCACCGCCCACCACCACCACCATACACCTCCACCCACCACCACCACCATACACCTCCACCCACCACCACCACCATACACCTCCACCCACCACCACCACTAACATTACCACCACACCGGGGCAAATGAAAGAGGAAAATACAAGTGTCTTTCTTTGTGTGTGTGTGTAAGAAAGTAGAGGCGGGGTCAACTGGTTACCAAAACACACTACACTAGTTGGTCACACTCCCTCCCTCCCTACCCGCTCATGGTGTGTCGGGTCAGTCAGTAAGGACGTCACTCCTCTAACACCCTCAGCAGACAGTCACACGGGCGCTGTGGTGTGTCAATATTTGGTGCCCAAGGTTCAGTATAAACACACTACAGTATCTTATGTTGTCCACACTGTTTACACTGACTGTATCAACACTTGCAACCAGAGTCGTCAGTGTAGAGACGGTTATTGACCGTTGGCTTGGTGCTGCATACAACAGTTGTGGTGAGGGTGTGTGGGGGGGAGGTGGGGGGGAGTGTGTGGTGGGGGGTGGTGGGGGTGGTGGGGGTGGTGGGGGGTGGTGGGGGTGTGGTGAGGGTGTAGTCGGGTGTGGTGGGGGGTGTGGTGTGGGTGTGTGTGGTGGGGGTGTGTGTGGTGAGGGTGTAGTGGGGTGTGATGGGGGTGTGTGTGTGGTGAGGGTGTAGTGGGGGTGTGGTGGTGGTGGTCGTGTGTGGTGGTGGTGGTGGTAGTGTCTGTAGGGGGTGGTGTGGGAGCCTACTTAGGGTAATAGAAGATAAAATCCTAAGGTTGAGGAAGTTGCTTAATCTTTTGTGAAAAATTATTAGGCTTACACGGGACGCGGTGGACGAGTGGATACAACATTCACCTCGTGTCCTAAGGGTATGTGGTACTAACTCATGACACCCTCAGTCCACCCAGTTGTAAATAAGTGCCTTAACTTTACAGCAGATGTAGTGAAGGCGGTAGATTACAGTGCCGGACACAATACCTTCCTCTGTACCGCCATCATCACTACCATCAAAACCATCACTACCATCAACACCATCAACATCACCACTACCATCAACATCACCACTACCATTACCATCATCACCACTACCACCAACACCACTACCATCATCACTACTACCATTACCATCATCACCACTATCATCATCACCACTACCACCAACACCATTACCATCATCACCACCACCACCCCAATCACCACTATCACCAACACCACTATCACCACCATAACCACTATCATCATCAACACCATCACCACTACCATCATCACCAACACGACTTCCAGGCAGCCCCAGAACACCACTCCACCACCATCAGAGAAGCCACACACACACACACACACACACACACACCTCAGATCCTACGTCAGTCAGTGTTATGAAGTGAAGATTCTCTGACCTATTTATTCTATTTCAGTATCGACACGGGATGTATTTATGCTCCAGGAGAAGGGGAGGGGGTGTCAGCAGACTGGGGTAAGAGGAGGGGAGAGTGGGAAGCGTAAGAGTATAACACTTACTCACACTACTACTACGTCTACAACCACTACTGCTACTAAGAATACGGGTAGTAGTAGTAGTCATAATAGGCTACATCGCTTGCAAGACATTTTCTAAATAATCCCACGATATGAAATTAATATCCTAACATATTCCTTCAGAAAATGATAATATTGTATCTCTTGTAAAGGATCTGTACCGAGACTGGCGGAAGTGTGGTCAATATCGTTGTCGCAGACGGAGGAAGACCTCTGGCGACCTCATTTGGGTAATGGGTGATAACAATGTGCACAGCGAGGCAGCCGACCCTCACTCTCCCTCCTCCATTATTTGCATCACTCACAGATTTGCCGATTCGACACTCAGGGGTTATGTTGGTGACTCGGCCAAGATATTTGTGCGCCAGACTCCCCGCTCGGGACACTCACAATACGACTCCCAATTTTGGAAATGTTTTTCGTCTGAGATGAAAAGACAGACTCGCTAGTGAGGTTTTCCATTTCCAGGAATTTTGTGAACGAAATACGGAGACATTCTGCACGTAAGAATAAAATATCCCGTGTTGGAATTAATCGCTCAGATGTTGAGAATAAATTTGAAAGAATAATCCGGCAGAAATATTGGCCGAGAAAATAGTTGAGAAAGAGTCATGTATTGTGAGAGAGGAGTGGACTGGAGCCCCACTTTGAGCTGCCAACAAATGCACAAGGAGGTCCTGGGTGCTGAGTCACAACACCTCTTACGATCAATATTCCTCGTAACTGGAGACGTAAGAATTCACTTAAGGTAAAACACACATAAATATCGCCCCCAAAATAGCCTCAAAATTAGTGATATTCTACCTTAACTAGACAACATCCTCACCATACACAATTACGGTACAGAACATTTGGAAATAATTCTCTTTGTTAAGTTGTCTATATCTTTCCTAAAAGGCACTACATTATTTTTAACACAACATTTAACTTTTTTGTCATTATATAGGATGTGTCAGAGTGCTGCTTGACAGGTGTTACAGATAGTTTGTTCAATTTAGTTTATAAGAGGCACAATATCCTGAACTAATAACAAAACACACACACACACACACACACACACACACACACACACACACACACACACACCATCAAGATTTACCAAACTTATCGACGGGACGAGGAAGGACACACTGTAACCCCCCCCCCCCACCACCTCCCTCGAACCGTCTCCTTTACTCTATATGCAGACTGCTAATTCAATACCCTGTCCCCCCCCCCTCCACCCCCCGGAGATATGAATACATACAGGGTTATGTTCCTTAGACGTGATCATTATGCACCGTTTTGTATTCAGAGGGATACACCCCCTTCGGAACAACACATAAATATTCAACTTTCCCTTCCCAGCCTCCCCTCTCCCAGCAGCCATAAATTAATATTCAGGAAACGCCCTGGAAATCCTCGCGTTGAATCTGACTTGATCACGATGAATCAGGTAAACAACTCGTGGTGTATAATTTCTAATAAACCCTTCAAGGTAACGCGGTAATAATGGGGTGGCTATTAATTGTAGGTAAAGGGGCTAGGTTCATCTTCATCTGAGGAGTGAGATAACAGCAGCATGTTTGAGTATGGTGACTTAACACCACATCTCACCCCGCCCCCCCCACCCACCCCTTTCTCACCTAGAGTACATTATCATTGTACTCGTGGGAATATAGGGCATTGTAATCAAAGGTTTAATGATAACGTACTCATGGGATTGTCATTGTACTCGAAAGGTGGAGGGTGTTGTTGTCTGAATAGAACATGTGATGAAATTGATCTTTTTACTCTCTCTAACACACACACACACACTGTAGTAGTAACAGTAGTAACTAGTAAGTATTAGTAGTAGAAGTAGTATAATAAAAGAAGCAGTAGTAGTAGAAAGTTAAAATGATACGGCCAAAGACACCTAGGTGCGCTAAATGGCAAGAATGATTTTAAGACCAAGTAGGTACCGGGAAAGGTGAACGAGTGGGTGAAAGAAATCCAGCCACATGCGGTGTGTATGGCATTCACCCACGGATTCGAACATCGCTGGGACTACCTGACTTCGGACCACTCCTCCACCCATGGAAGAAGCCTTCAGGGACACATTTAATCCCAACACTTGTGTAAAACCACCACCAAACCCCAGGGGAGAGGTCACTCCTTGCACTACTACCGAGACTGAGAGAAATGGGAATCACTAATCCAGAGGAGCTTGCAGCCACTGAACATCAAAACTGTCAAGCTCACGGTAGCCCTCACTGAACACATAGTAGCCCAAAATGCGGCCAATGAGGTGAATACCAACGAACTACACAAAATTCGAAGTTTCATTATGACAGAACAGCCGTACACCCAAAGCGAAAAACTTCAACAACTGATATAACAACCGCCAAAAAATTTGAAGAGAAAAGTAGAGGCAGCACAGGAGGTGGGCGTCCCGTACAGCTAACAACGTTACCGATAAGAGCAAAATGCTTCACCTTTACCAAACAAGAATTCACAGACGCCATTGTTCCAAGGTATTACAGGCCAAGAAGATATGCCTACATATGTGGAACACTCTACGATCATCAACAACGCATTGGTGTGCAAGACAAAGTAGGGAATCCCACTTTCAATATGTTGAAGGAAATATGCCACAACATCACTGTGGAAACGACTCTACTACTGAATGGTGAGGGTTTCCTTCACTGGACTGCCAACACCACCCAACGAAGCCTGTGTGGACATCAGTGTTTGAGGATTCTGGACACTGGGACAGCGAGACTTCTTTGACATCAGAATCTTTGATCCCATGGCCGCATGTCACCATAACCTGTCTTTCAAGGCTGCACACAGGAGGAACGAGAATAACAAGAACAGAGAGTAAGCACAGAGAATCCAGAATGTAGACCAAGGCAGCTTCCTTCCTTTGGTGCTCATAATATCGGGCAGGATGGGACCTAGTGCACGGTGCTTCTATGTCAGACTGGTCAAAATGTTATCAGAACAGAAGCAGCAATCCAGAAGTACCGTCGTGGCCTGGTTGAGGTGTCGTCTATCCTTCACTTTGCTCAAATCTACTCTGCTATGTCTCATGGGAGGTTGGAGGCCATTAAATTAAAAAAAATACAAGTAGTAGTATTAACAGTAGTAGTAGTAGTAGTAGTAGTAACAGTAGTAGTAGGATACGGATATAGCCACAAACTACTCACACGTATCTTAACGAGAGACTATTCAACATCCGGTTCACTTTCAATATTCATACACGTTTAATCGGATAACGAGACTCCTACAAAAATATATATAAACACACATGGTCTACATACACATATAACACAGTAAAATATATGTACCATTCCATATATTGTTTTTTATGGCTATAATCAAGCCGACTGGTGCTTATAAAATTGCATATTTACAATTCTAATCCGAGAAAAACTCATATCACGGAATAATTAAAAAAAAAAACGAGTGAGAATCAAAAGGTAAACACAGCAGTTAATAGTTAGTTAGTGTGTGTGTGTGTGTGTGTGTGTGTGTGTGTGTGTGTGTGTGTACTAATGAATGTGTTACTAATTACCTCTACTTCCAGGTGTAATAGTCGTAATTAACGTTGTCAGCGGGCAATGTTTGCTGGTCTAATTTGCTTAATATTGTGTTAGTTTCACTTATTTACTTACCTTTTAAGTTTCTCCACTTTAGGCTGCCTCAGGTACAGCACTTATCGACGCTAGAGTGCATCTGTACCGCCCTTATCGACGCTAGAATGCATCTGTACCGCCCTTATCGACGCTAGAATGCATCTGTACCGCCCTTATCGACGCTAGAATGCATCTGTACCGCCCTTATCCACGCTAGAGTGCATCTGTACCGCCCTAATCTACGCTAGAGTGCATCTGTACCGCCCTTATCTACGCTAAAGTGCATCTGTACCGCCCTTATCCACGCTAGAGTGCATCTGTACCGCCCTTATCCACGCTAGAGTGCATCTGTAAGGCTCACACCCACACTAGGATGCACCTCTGTACCGCACTAATTGGACCTCTCTCGCTTTACCCGTTTGATATCCAGGGAAAACGACCACACCACTAGCTGCAAGAAGACCTCACCCACCGGCCAGAACACGACCACAACACCAGCTGAATGACGACCACATCACCAGCTGAAAGACGACCACATCACCTGAAAGACGACCACAACCACCAGCTGGAACACGACCACAACACCAGCTGAAGACGGTTCATAAATAACACCAGCGTCCACGCAACACTGGTGTACAAGAGACCCATTATCAACACCAGCCTCCACGCAACACTGGTGTACAAGAAACCCATTATCAACACCAGCGTCCACGCAACACTGGTGTACAAGAGACCCATTTTCAACACCAGCCTCCACGCAACACTGGTGTACAAGAAACCCATTATCAACACCAGCCTCCACGCAACACTGGTGTACAAGAGACCCATTATCAACACCAGCCTCCACGCAACACTGGTGTACAAGAAACCCATTATCAACACTAGCGTCCACGCAACACTGGTGTACAAGAGACCCATTATCAACACCAGCCTCCACGCAACACTGGTGTACAAGAGACCCATTATCAACACCAGCCTCCACGCAACACTGGTGTACAAGAGACCCATTATCAACACCAGCCTCCACGCAACACTGGTGTACAAGAGACCCATTATCAACACCAGCCTCCACGCAACACTGGTGAGTCATTAACAACGCATTATGTGGGTCAACAGAGCACCATTCCTCCGCCGTTAATAACAACGTCACGGTAAACTAACAGGGGAAACTGCGACCCATTTTCTCTCCGATCATCAATCACAACCAGGTAACTTTTTAAGGTAAACTGTTTTTTCACTGGGAGAGGGAGAGGAGAAGGGCAGAGGGTGAGGAGAGGGGAGGGGAGAGGGTGAGGGGAGAGGGTGAGGGGAGGGGAGAGGGTGAGGAGAGGGGAGAGGGTAAGGGGAGAGGGGGAGGGGAGAGGGTGAGGGGAGGGGAAAGGGTGAGGGGGGGAGTGAGGGGAGGGAGTTAGTGATTATTAATGACTCTGAAATTTTAATATAATTGCATATTAATTTTTTTATGTTTAAAGTTGAATACACACTCCTCTACCACACACACCCCTCCACCACACACACACCCCTCCACCACACACACACCCCTCTACCACACACACCCCTCCACCACACACACCCCTCCACCACACACACCCCTCCACCACACACACCCCTCTACCACACACACCCCTCTACCACACACACCCCTCCACCACACACACCCCTCTACCACACACCCCTCCACCACACACCCACGTAGAAACAGAAAGTGAGAAAGACGTAGAGAGAGAGAGAGAGAGAGAGAGAGAGAGAGAGAGAGAGAGAGAGAGAGATAGAGCACAGCCGGAGATGAACCTAACGCGTCACCCAACACTGCAGAAGGAAGCTACCTGTGTGTAGGAACCGAAGAACCACTCGGCGAAGGTGTTACGGCCACCCCAGTACCTGCCAGCCAGCCAGCCAACCAGCCAGCCAGCCAGCCAGCCCTCTCAAGTAATACTCGCAATTGCCTTCTTTCTTAACAGCGCCAGGAAGACACGGCAAAGGAAACACATCAGAAACGAACTGTCTTATGGGTGACGGAGAGAGAGAGAGAGAGAGAGAGAGAGAGAGAGAGAGAGAGAGAGAGAGAGAGAGAGAACGTAGTGCTAGTGTTTAAGATCATTTTTAATGTTGCTCACACTCTCTGGGACAAAGAAGGGGCGGAGATTTTCTTTTTTTTTTTTTATTTTCATCTTATTACATCCTGTAGTGTTAGCGGGAGATGTAAGCAAGACGGCGTGAGTTAGGGTAATGGGTTATGAAACAACGATTCTCTCTCTCTCTCTCTATCCTTCCTCCCTACCCTCTCTCTCTCTATCCTTCCTCCCTACCCTCTCTCTCTCTATCCTTCCTCCCTACCCTCTCTCTCTCTCTCTCTCTCTCTCTCTCTCTTCTCATACTAAAGGTAGTTAAACCCCTCACCTGCTAACCTCCCTCAAGTGTTAACCTCCCTCAAGTGTTAACCTCCCTCAAGTGCTAACCTCCCTGACCTGCTAACCTCCCTGACCTGCTAACCTCCCTCATCTGCTAACCTCCCTCACCTGCTAACCTCCCTCACCTGCTAACCTCCCTCACCTGCTAACCTCCCTCACCTGCTAACCTCCCTGTCCTGCTAACCTCCCTGTCCTGCTAACCTCCCTCACCTGCTAACCTCCCTCACCTGCTAACCTCCCTCACCTGCTAACCTCCCTGTCCTGCTAACCTCCCTCACCTGCTAACCTCACTCACCTGCTAACCTCCCTCACCTGCTAACCTCCCTCACCTGCTAACCTCCCTCACCTGCTAACCTCCCTGTCCTGCTAACCTCACTCACCTGCTAACCTCCCTCACATGCTAACCTCCCTCACCTGCTAACCTCACTCACCTGCTAACCTCCCTCACATGCTAACCTCCCTCACCTGCTAACCTCCCTGTCCTGCTAACCTCCCTCACCTGCTAACCTCCCTCACCTGCTAACCTCCCTCACATGCTAACCTCCCTCACCTGCTAACCTCCCTTACCTGCTAACCTCACTCACCTGCTAACCTCCCTCACCTGCTAACCTCCCTCACCTGCTAACCTCCCTGTCCTGCTAACCTCACTCACCTGCTAACCTCCCTCACCTGCTAACCTCCCTCACCTGCTAACCTCACTCACATGCTAACCTCCCTCACCTGCTAACCTCCCTCACCTGCTAACCTCCCTCACCTGCTAACCTCCCTCACCTGCTAACCTCACTCACCTGCTAACCTCCCTCATCTGCTAACCTCCCTGTCCTGCTAACCTCCCTCACCTGCTAACCTCCCTGTCCTGCTAACCTCCCTGTCCTGCTAACCTCCCTCACCTGCTAACCTCCCTCATCTGCTAACCTCCCTCATCTGCTAACCTCCCTCACCTGCTAACCTCCCTCACCTGCTAACCTCCCTCACCTGCTAACCTCACTCACCTGCTAATCTCCCTCACCTGCAAAGTGTACTGTATTGTGGAACTGACAACACAGACACACAAGAAAGTATTTACAATAGTGGTTACAGTAGTTACAGCGCCGAATTGGGTACAGTAGTTACAGCGCCGAATTGGGTACAGTAGTTACAGCGCTGAGTTGGGTACAGTAGTTACAGCGCCGAGTTGGGTACAGTAGTTACAGCGCCGAGTTGGGTACAGTAGTTACAGCGCCGAGTTGGGTACAGTAGTTACAGCGAAGACTTGGGTACAGTAGTTACAGCGCTGAGTTGGGTACAGTAGTTACAGCGCCGAGTTGGGTACAGTAGTTACAGCGCTGAGTTGGGTACAGTAGTTACAGCGCTGAGTTGGGTACAGTAGTTACAGCGAAGACTTGGGTACAGTAGTTACAGCACCGAGTTGGGTACATGATGTGGTGTATTTCAGTCCAGTGGGAAAGTGTCTGGTATAATTTATGGGGAAGTGTCTGGTATAATTTATGGGGAAGTGTCTGGTATAATTTATGGGGAACTGTCTGGTATAATTTATGGGGAAGTGTCTGGTATAATTTATGGGGAAGTACCTGATAGAATTTCGTATAATGGGGAAGTGCCTGGTATTATTTATGAGGAAGTACCTGGTATAATTTATGGGGAAGTACCTGGTCTAGTACAGTATAACGGGGAAGTACCTGGTCTAGTACAGTATAATAGGGAAGTGCCTGGTCTAGTATAATGGGTAAGTGCCTGGTATAACTTAGTCCAATACAAGTCACACTCCCCGTCTCACTCTCTCATATGACACGTGACTGAGGGTACAGGTAGGCGGGTGTACAAGGTAAGCGCTCACCTGTGTAATTCGGCCAATTTTCAAGTAGACGGCTTACGACATTACCAGGGTGCCTAGATGTACGTACACACACACACACACACACACTACACACTCACATGCATACAAACTTAATACACACACACATATGAATACATACACACATACACGCAAGCATAATACACACACACATGTACACGCAAACGTCCCCCCCCCCTACAGCTTATCTCACCTGAAGAACACACTAATGCTTGCTTGTAATAATAAACAGGAACACTTAAATATGCCTACGCCCATACACCCACGTAAGCGACTGATAGAATGTTTATAGCATTTGTCAGACCAGAATGGACGCAATTAGTTACAGCCTATAGGAAAAACAGGTGTAGGCCTATATGGGGTACCATGAGAATACCTCCGTCCATACCGTATGCCAACCAATCAGTGTAACATAACATAAGGACCTTTGAAAAAAAACTGCTCTGATTGGACACTTGAGAATGTCCGTTCGGCAGCTATGCAGTGTTAGAAAGACATTAGCTGTAGGAGTGATAGAGTGTGGAGGTTATCCTGGGTGGCCCTGAGAGCGTCGTACTGGGGCTTGGTAACGTGTCTTAATGCTTTCTTGTAGTCGTACGGGTGTATAGCGAGTTCTCTTTTCCCCCCACGGTATCTAGTTAGAGATAGGACGAACACAAATGACTTCAAATCACGTCTTGGCTGAATAAATTTAACGTTAGAAGATAACTTTTCCATTTCCTTTCTTAACTAATAACTAATACCTTTAATTAACTCCATGGCCGGGGCTGACTAGAGGAAGTAGACCAACAACTTATGTTATATGCTACCTAGGTTAGGTTAGATTAGACTGGGAATCAACGAAGCCTCCAGCAAGTACAACACCACGCCAAGAAGACACCTTTTCCCCTGCTGGTGACGCTAACTGAACACCGGGAGATTGAGCCAAGAATACCCTCAGAGCTGTGGGGTTTACGGTCAGCTCAGGGCGGCTTAGGTCCACCAGGTTGATGTGATAAGACCACTTTTCTTAGCTGGTTTGACTGGGTATTATTGACCTTGTAAACTACCCCCTCCTTACCTCCCTTATTTACCGTCTCCTGTATTTTAGCTTTAATATGTCTATTCCTCAGTGTGGACAGATGGACACACAGACAATTTAGTACGGTTATTAGACAGACAGACAGACAATTTAGTAAAGTAACAAGACAGACAGACAGACAATTTAGTACAGTAACAAGACAGACAGACAGACAATTTAGTACAGTAATTAGAGACAGATAGACAGTAAGAAAAACAGACAGATATAGACAGACATAGACAGAGTGAAACATAACTCATACATACATAAAATATATTGGTTGACACCTAGGCGTAAATTTGTTTAAGGTGTAGACTGTAGAAGCTGTCGCCAACACAACAACCACACCCTAAGTTAACGAGTTGCATGACCCAGTGTCAAGGATTAGTCCGAGAAGACCGTACAACTCGCCAACTGCACTGACTAACCATTACCCCGGAACACGATCCACAAATCTATTAACATCCAGGTTACCAATTACTGCTAGGTAGACAAGAGGCAAATGGCGTAAAGAAACTTGTCATTGGTTTCACCCTACCCGGGGATCGAACCCGGGACCACTCATTTGCGAGATGAGCATGCTGACCATTACACCAGAGATAGATAGAGATAGATAGATAGATATACTGTAAACACAGATACAAAAAAGACACTAATATTGAACTAAACAATTACAGTTAAAGAAAGAAAGCTAACCAACCTACGACACTATGCTATATATCACATTAAAAACATTACCTATGAAAGATAAAACAACCCTGTAATCTAAAGGATCCCTTCCTGGGCACTATAAGAGACCAGGAGATGCACCAGGAGGCGTTCAGATCCTACGTGACCCCCCCCCCCCCCGGCAGGATTTAGCTATCTGTCCTGCCCCGCCTCACCTGTATCCTGTTGGTCAGGTCCGAAGCTCATTACTGAACCCTTGAGGAGATAACGAAGCCGAGTGTGTCGAGCAGTGAAGCTTGATTTGTTTTTATATTTAAAGATAAAATATTTTTGTGTTGCCTTGTAAACCATATTAAAACTCGAGCGGTTACTACTACTACTACTACTACTACTACTACTACTACTACTACTACTAATAATAATAATAATCGATATATGAGATAGATGACTTACGTAATAACAAATAAAGGACACCAAAAGGCCTTGAAAACAAAAGACTATCGCCAAGTGTCAACACATTATCTGACGCACACACGACATATTTACCAAACATTAATAATACCAACAACAACAAACAAAAGAAAATAAACACAATAATGAAACTACAACAAAAATAAACAGGCTAGAGAGGGAGAGAACAAAAAAAAAATGACAAAAGAATAGCTCCAACATGTTTATTGACACTAAACGTGACATATTTACCACACGTCAGCTGTTTCCTGCCACTCCACGACCTGCTCCAACTTTCTTACCTGTAAATAGAAGAAAAAATATATATTATAGATTCATATATCCATTAATTTGTTATGGTAGATATTTATATTATATTAATATTTATGGTGCCATATACTATAACAGACATATTTTTTTTTAATTAATTAGTTATGGTAAATTATTGTGTTGGATAAATCAATTGAACCTAACGTGTTTTTAAAGAGATGGAATAAACGATGAAAAATATTACATAAAAAAAAAAAATCCGGATATGAACATTCCCTAGATCCATCACAACACACGCCGACTGCCATCAATATAAAATAGCACACGACTATAACAAAGACCCGTCATTCCTATATGCCCAAACTATATTACTAACTGATAGTGTTGTGATATGTATAGAACACACACACACACACACACACTCTAGCCGAGGGGAAGGAGTCATAAAAGAGGGCCTCACCTCTCCCTTCTACCTCCTAATTTACCCTTCCACCACTTCCTCCTCCTCCTCCTGCCCCCCCTCCTCCTCCTCCTCCTCCCTTTCCTTTTTCATTAATGATAATAATGACGTGGAAGGAGTGAAGGAGGGAGGAGGGAGGAGGGGGGGGGTGGAGAAAAGGGGGAAGGGAGGCGGGAAGAGAAGCGGGAAGGGAGGGGAGAACAGAATTGAAGAAGAGGTGGGGAGATAAGAGAGAAGAAGGGAGGAGTGAGGACGAAAGGTAGAGAAGTAGGGAGGGAAGATAGGGGGGGGGGGGGAAGGAGGGGACAAGTTGCTGTATGTAGGACGTGAGGTGAATCCCCCCCCCCCCCCCCTCAAGACACTCTTCCAAATAACGTAGAGGAATAAGCACACTTTCACTCCCAGACTAACACTGAGGTGGAGAGGCCAGAGTCAACCTCCCTCACTACCTCTGACATTTACCTCCACTCCCTGCTCTCTCTCTCTCTCTCTCTCTCTCCTTTGTAAGCCACTCATGCCTTACGCGTCCACCACACATCCCAGGCCACTTATCATCATCACCACTCTCACCACCCACACCAATCATCACCCATTATCACCACCCCATTAGCACCACTCATCATCAGCATCTCATTAGCATCACCCATCATCACTATCATCACCCATTAGCACCACTCATCATCAGCATCTCATTAGCATCACCCATCATCACTATCATCACCCATTATCACCACCCCATTAGCACCACTCATCATCAGTATCTCATTAGCATCACCCATCATCACTATCATCACCCATTATCACCACCCCATTAGCACCACTCATCATCAGTATCTCATTAGCATCACCCATCATCACTATCACCACCCACACCATCACCACTCACTATCACCCATCACCCCCCCCCCCCCCCAACTTGGAGGCGCTTCAGGTATTCCCCCTCCCATTAACGATACAGGAAAGAATACAAAAAGAATGCCGAGAAAAAAGCAGTCGCTATTCTTGTAAGTTCCTCTGCCTCCTCCTTCTCCTCCTCTATCTCCTTTCCCCCTCTTTCTCCTTCTCTTCCCCCATCCTTCTCCTTCAGTTCCACATCCTCCTTCATCCCTCTTACTTCTCCTCCTCTTCCGTCTCCTCTTACACCTATTTCTGCCTTTTTTTTTTTTTACTCATTTATACTTTAATTTCCTCTACTCTGGTTTGAACACAATTCTCGAGAGTAAAATGCGTTCTCTTTTGATCTCTTGTGGGCAGGTGAGTTCTGAAAGCTTTTCTTTTTTTCCTTCGTTCACGCGTTAAATCTGTCGAGTCGTTCAGGTCTTACTTCAGAGAGAGAGAGAGAGAGAGAATAAGAGAGAAAATGACAGAATAAGAGAGAAAAAGAGAGAGAGAGAGAGTAAACAGACCCATCAACCAGTACCTCCTCCCCTTCCCCCTTCATCCCTCCAATACCATAACAGATAACTAGAAGATAAACATTTCTCATCCGAACTGATAAAGCGACATATACATTTTATCCGGACTACTGCGCCCACACGCCGTTGTTCTGTATAATTAAGTGTTAGGTGGGGGTAGGGGGGTTAGGTGGGGGTAGGGAGGTTAGGTGGGGGTAGGGGGTTAGGTGGTGGTGGGGGGTTAGGTGGGGGTAGGGGAGTTAGGTGGGGGTAAGGGGGTTAGGTGGGGGTAGGGGGTTAGGTGGGGGTAGGGGGGTTAGGTGGGGGTAGGGGGGTTAGGTGGGGGTAAGGGGGTTAGGTGGTGGTGGGGGGTTAGGTGGTGGTGGTGGGGTTAGGTGGTGGTGGTGGTGGGGTTAGGTGGTGGTGGTTAGGTGGTGGTGGGGTTAGGTGGTGGCGGTGGTGGGGTTAGGTGGTGGTGGTGGTGGTGGTTAGGTGGTGGTGGGGTTAGGTGGTGGTGGTGGTGGTGGGGTTAGGTGGAGGTGGTGGTGGTGGTCGGGTTAGGTGGTGGAGGTGGTCGGGTTAGCTGGTGGCGGTGGTGGTGGTCGGGTTAGCTGGTGGGGTCGTCGTCTGCTTAACTACTGCAGGAGTCATAGCTTTATTGTCTATTTAAAGTATTGAATACGAGCTGGGGTCGTTATCTCTATTACCGGTGGGTCGTAAGCTAGCTAACAGCACCAGCATAACTTGCACCACCTCATTGTCTCCCAATTCCTTTAATAGGTTAATTCACAGTCTATATTATTAGTTACCACACAACATACTGTACTGTAGACTCAGTGCGGCTCAGACTTACTGTAGAGTAATACCTTTGACGACCACTGATGGTGGCAACAATTAACATCAAGTGCCTAAGAGCATTGGGTATGACTTTGCTTGGGAGATTGGTATCCCTACATCCCCTGAGCAACACTTATGCAGAAGACCCGACAGCCGCACCCGTGTCCTCTACCTCCCAAGATGTCCCCACACACAACGCTTCCGTGACGCCTGCTGGACCACCACTCCACGACCCCCTGACGGAGACACGATGA
Source organism: Homarus gammarus (assembly GCA_958450375.1). Taxonomy (NCBI): domain Eukaryota; kingdom Metazoa; phylum Arthropoda; class Malacostraca; order Decapoda; family Nephropidae; genus Homarus; species Homarus gammarus. The sequence continues at coordinate 549,999 of CAUDMG010003899.1, forward strand.
TCCTCCCCATACTGGCCAGATATTATGTAAATAATATTGATGATGTGTTGAAGGAATATCCTTCCTTCTTTAGGCTTTAGTAAGCCCCTTTATAATATTTATATATACCTGTGACACTTGCCAGATGCTTCTGGGGTTATTGTACCTAGTGACAGCACTAGGATCCCGGTTCCTCTATCAAGGAATAAAATATTTAAATTGAAAAAATAATCGAATGCCCGAGAAATAGTTATTTTAAATAATTACATTTGAACCTGAAGTAGCTTATGACATTGTCTAACATTATCATAACTCACCAGGAAACACTATTTTATGTCTTATGTTCTAGACAATATTTATTAATATTATAATCCGGTGAATTATATAACACCCAAAACACAGCCATTTTAACTACTAATTATTCTAAAAGAGTTCAGTTCAATCCCACTGTAATATCGTAGTTATAAATAAAAACATAAGAATGGAAGAAATTGCAGCGGGCCTATTGGCCCATATTGGGCAGTCCCGTTTACACCCAACCCTATCGGTCACATATCCATCCAACCTATGTTTGAAGCTATCCAGTGTGTTCGAGTTAATGATGATGTTTGGTAACGTGTTCCACTCATCCAAACCAATGTTTACCTATCTCGCGCCTAAATCTAACAGTCAGCTTAGTAATGAACTGTCTTTACTACATCATTTACGAGGGATATTTACCATGAAGGAGGCCACAAGTGTCCTGGGGGGAAGACGTCACCAGCCACTGAGGGGCATGTCGCCAGGTACCTACCTGCCACATACAGCTCGCTCTCAACCACTCACCAATGGCCGCGGAGGAACATTACAATCAATTTCTGGTGAGGCAACACTGTGTCTGCGAGAGTTCGCACGGCAAGTTCTTGAGTAAGCTACACGACATTGATTAAATAAGTTACTTGGGAATTCACTGATATATCTAATTAGTCCGGTAAACAATAAAGCTTTCCGCACCAGCACGTGACACATCCACCACTCCACCATTGAGTACTGACTGACGCCACGCAATGGTACATCTTTTTATACTATCGGTGACGTCATCGCACCTACTTGATCACGTGATTGAACTTAACCAATCATACGTGACATTTACGATCACGTGATATTCGATAAATCACGAATCAGAATAATATATTGGTGGACAAATCTATAGTCACGTGGTAGCTCGCCCGCCCGCTGACGTTTCGGATTAGCCAAGTTCACCCTGTAATGGCGTCACGTACAGTCAACAGCGGCAGTTCGTACTTGTCACAACCTACCTGTATGGTATGAGGCAGGTGATCTGGTTACATTGTTTGGGGGAAGAGTTGACAGATAGGCTTTAATTTGTTAATTATTCAGGATTTATCATCGGAGATTGCCTAAGAATACATTACTTATCTATAACTTAAATGGTATCAATGTGTCAAATGTAGGAAAATAATGACATTGAAAAATATATGATATTGTTTTGTGATGAAAAATATAATTAATCATGAAAAATACTCGCTGGCATCAACAGTATGGAGGCGTCTTGTTCCCCCAGCTATGAACCACCCGGCACATTGTTACATCCATCAATAACATTACATTCCTACATTTTACTCACTGATAATATTTAAGTTATATATAATTATTGTTCTCTTAGGCAATTTCCGATTGACTTAAATAACTAATCAATTAAAGCCTATCTGTCAAATCTTTCTCACAGTGTTACCAGATCATGCAATTGTGTTGGGACGAACTTCTGCTGTTGACTGTACGTTACCTAGCATATAATGTAAGGTTTTAACCATTTAAGGAGTAATGTTGATCTAAGGAATTTTATTTTGGTTTACGCTAAACGATTTTATACAGATGAGAGAAACCGTTGTCACTCACTGGGTTAATGTTTACAAGAGTCAGACACAATGTTTTCAATATATAGGGAATCGTCTGAAACAATTCCGCCCTCGCTTATTTCACCAAGATTGTCCACACTAACGCTAACCTAACCTAATCTCATCCCCCCAGATAGTGTCAGGGCGCTTAATAAGTCAGGGTGGAGATTCTTCAGCTGATCCAAATACCCTGATAATATCATAGAATATTTACAACTAATTCAGCCAGTTTACATTTTACTCCTCGGCTAATACGGGCTTAAAGACCTTAGTTGTTGAAGAGCAGTAACGGTAACCACCCCCCCCCCCCCCCCCACACACACACAATATGCAATATGACGACACAACAATTCTGACATACTGTATGGCCTACTCTGTGTGTGTGTGTGTACATGTGTACACATACGTCATGAGTACATGTGTGTGTACATGTGTACATATGTGTGTGTGTGTGTGTGTGTGTGTGTGTGACCTCTCCCTCTCCCCAGTCGTTGCAACTACCTGCACCACTGGATCAGGAAAAGGGAGAGCCAAGATGTGTGGTTGCAGCCTGCGCTCCTGCCTCACCACATAAATCAACTCACGCGCAGCCATCACCCAGCTCATCATACCTCTCATCATCACCCCCCCCCCCCCCCCGTATACTCCAAAAGTCCTATGGTGACGGACGAGTGGCGACGGGGACAGGCAGAGATGACTGCCGGGAGTCTCTAATCACAACTCTGCACATGGACGGCACAGATAAGATGGTCGTTTATGCACTAGGATCTAGGCAGCAGTACAATCCGGTCCTGTCTGTGCGACTGAGCAGCCCTTTCGAAAAGCCACTCTGCTAGAAAAGGTGCCTTAAACATGGCCTGCCTAAAGAACCAGCTCGATTGGGCAACTGCACTCAGTACGGTCATCCTTATGTGGTCAAAAACACAATAATAATCACAGATCAAAACAAAAACAAACTATACAACCTCTTATGGTCGCTGCATGGAATGTCAGGACCCTTCTGTATACTGGCACAATTGAGCGACCTGAAAGAAGAACTGCCCTTGTGACAAAGGAACTGGCTTGGCATAACATCGACAAAGCAGCCATTGGCGAGTCCTGGCTCCCAGACGAGGGTCGACTCACAGAACGGGGATCTGGCTATGCCTTCTTCTGGAAGGGTAAGCCTGCTGCCAATCCATCCTACATTCTGTAGGTTAACTGAAATGCCTGTTGGGATCAACGAGCGCCTCATGACGCTCCGAGTCCGACTGAATCACTTACGTCACACCTTTTTCATCAGTGCATGCACCCCAACACTGGATGCAGAGGATGACATCAAGGAGGACTTTTACGCCGACATGGACAGAGCACTCTGTCCCCAGAGAAGATAAGGTTGTGCTCCTAGGTGACGTCAGTGTCAGTCTTGGCAGAGATGCTGACATATGGCAGGGAACCATAGGAAGAAATGGAGTAGGCAAGTGTAATCCCAACGGCTTATTCCTCCTCAGCAAGTGTGTTGAACACAACTTCACTATCACCAATACCTTGTTTAGGCAGGACGACAAGTTCAAGGGTTCGTGGCAACACCCACGATCCAAACACTGGCATCTCATTGACTGCATCATTGTCAGAGAAAGAGATCGCCGAGTGTCCTCATCACCTGTGCCATGCGTGGCTCAGGCCACTGTGATACAGGTAATCGGTTCGACAGGTAGCACAACTGGCTCCAACGACAGGTAGCACAATTGGCTCCGACGACAGGTAAGACAACTGGCTCCAACGACAGGTAGACATGACTGTGTCGTGAGTGGCAAAGATAAAAAAAAAGAATTAATCATATGAAAGTCCATCGTTTACCCAAAGATAAAAAATATATAAATAGCACAATAAGTGGCTGATGGTAATGAAGTTATACAGCTAACCATATACAGTACAGAGCTGTACTTATATAGGGGCACAAAGGTGTTGTCTGATTGTGCTATACTATATTATATAGTACTAATTATTATACACTTATAACATTACATACCTTACAATTAAGCCCAATTTAATGAATAATAGAGAATATACACAAACAAAACTGCTTTAGAATTGAATAAACTATATGATGGAAATCTCACCATATTGCATTATATAAATTATTGTTACCCAGTCCTGTATGTCGCGCGAGTGGCTCATTAGTTCAGGTGTTGTGGCACTCGTCAGCGTCAAATCTCACCCCCGGCGGACATTTTTGGTGAAGAATTAAGCAAATCAATAAAAACTGAACTATCTACATATCTACCACACTAAGGAGGCTAGTGACCTCACTCATCAAGTCTTCGTCCAGTAGTGAGTGCACATCACCCGAGGGGAGACCGAATAATAAGTTCGGCTCCACGTCGTCGGTGACGGAATAGTGGTCGTCGTAGTCGACGTCAACGACGGTACAGTCGTCGTCGGCGACAACGGTATTGTCGTCGTCGGCGTCGGCGACGGTATAGTCGTCGTCGTAGTCGGCGGCGGTACAGTCGTCATCGTAGTCGACGTCAGCGATGGTGCGGTCGTCGTCGTCGGCGGCGACGGTATAGTCGTCGTCGTAATCGGCGGAGGTACAGTCATCATCGTAGTCGACGTCAGCGACGGTACTGTCGTCGGCGGCGACGGTATAGTCGTCGTCGTAGTCGGCGGCGGTACAGTCGTCATCGTATTCGACGTCAGCGACGGTGCGGTCGTCGTCGTCGGCGGCGACGGTATAGTCGTCATCGTAATCGGCGGCGGTACAGCCGTCATCGTAGTCGACGTCAGCGATGGTGCGGTCGTCGTCGTCGGCGGCGACGGTATAGTCGTCGTCGTAATCGGCGGAGGTACAGTCATCATCGTAGTCGACGTCAGCGACGGTACTGTCGTCGGCGGCGACGGTATAGTCGTCGTCGTAGTCGGCGGCGGTACAGTCGTCATCGTAGTCGACGTCAGCGATGGTGCGGTCGTCGTCGTCGGCGGCGACGGTATAGTCGTCGTCGTAATCGGCGGAGGTACAGTCATCATCGTAGTCGACGTCAGCGACGGTACTGTCGTCGGCGGCGACGGTATAGTCGTCATCGTAATCGGCGGCGGTACAGCCGTCATCGTAGTCGACGTCAGCGATGGTGCGGTCGTCGTCGTCGGCGGCGACGGTATAGTCGTCGTCGTAATCGGCGGAGGTACAGTCATCATCGTAGTCGACGTCAGCGACGGTACTGTCGTCGGCGGCGACGGTATAGTCGTCGTCGTAGTCGGCGGCGGTGCAGTCGTCATCGTAGTCGACGTCAGCGATGGTGCGGTCGTCGTCGTCGGCGGCGACGGTATAGTCGTCGTCGTAATCGGCGGAGGTACAGTCGTCATCGTAGTCGACGTCAGCGACGGTACAGTCGTCGGCGGCGACGGTATAGTCGTCGTCGTAGTCGGCGGCGGTACAGTCGTCATCGTCGTCGACGTCAGCGACGGTACGGTCGTCGGCGGCGACGGTATAGTCGTCGTCGTAATCGGCGGAGGTACAGTCGTCATCGTAGTCGACGTCAGCGACGGTACAGTCGTCCGTGGCGACGGTATAGTCGTCGTCGTAGTCGGCGGCGGTACAGTTGTCATCGTCGTCGACGTCAGCGACGGTACGGTCGTCGGCGGCGACGGTATAGTCGTCGTCGTAGTCGGCGGCGGTACATTCGTCATCGTTGTCGACGTCAGCGACGGTATAGTCGTCGTCGTAGTCGGCGGCGGTACATTCGTCATCGTTGTCGACGTCAGCGACGGTAGGGTCGTCGTCGTCATCAACGTCGGTACAGTATTCGTCATCATAGCTTTTCCTTATCTGCCGGGTCTTATTTCTCACCTTTTGAGACCTAGAGTTTCTCTTACCCCAACAGCAATAGACAAGGATGCTGAGGGCCACAGTTAACCCCAGGCATACCAATAATACAATGACAATGTTATACACATCTTCATCAAGGCTTTAAATCATCAATTTATATTTTGTAATTTGGTTGGTTTTATGTACTATACTAGCCAGCTGACCGACGAGTGGGCATCTTGCTAATGGCGGAGGATTTAGTTCCTGATAATTATATGGGGGTTTGACTAAGGAATGGAGCCATCCCACCATAGGAAGTTTATATTGAGAGCTTTTTTCCATTAACTCTCTTTCCAAAGAGATTAATTCCTTTTCTAATATTTTTGTATATTCCCTACAGGCCAACAGGAAGATGGCGTAGACACCTAGAATCGTAAACAGTAGTTTCGAGACCATTGTTGTATTATTATTTATACAACATACTTATGGGAACAACTGTATCAACCTTATTATATTTATGTGGTCAGTCAATAATAATCAGGTTGTAACAGGTCCAAATTTATTATTTAGTGTAGATAGTCTCTTGTGTAGTGCAGATTAAGTAGAGTACATATTGTATATTGTGAATGATGTATATGTAGTGAAGATAGTGTACCATGTGTAGTGAAGGTAGTGTATGGTGTGTAATGCAGTGTATTGTGTGTAGTGGAGGTAGTGTATGGTGTGTAGTGCAGTGTGTAGTGTAGATAGTGTGTTGTGTGTAGTGAAGGTAGTGTACCATGTGTAATGCAGTGTATTGTGTGTAGTGGAGGTAGTGTATGGTGTGTAGTGCAGTGTATTGTGTGTAGTGTAGATAGTGTGTTGTGTGTAGTGAAGGTAGTGTACCATGTGTAGTGAAGGTAGTGTATGGTGTGTAATGCAGTGTATTGTGTGTAGTGGAGGTAGTGTATGGTGTGTAGTGCAGTGTATTGTGTGTTGTGTAGAGAGTGTGTTGTGGTAGTGAAGGTGGTGTACCATGTGTAGTGAAGATAGTGTACCATGTGTAGTGAAGGTAGTGTATGGTGTGTAATGCAGTGTATTGTCTGTAGTGGAGGTAGTGTATGGTGTGTAGTGCAGTGTGTAGTGTAGATAGTGTGTTGTGTGTAGTGAAGGTAGTGTACCATGTGTAGTGAAGATAGTGTACCATGTGTAGTGAAGGTAGTGTATGGTGTGTAATGCAGTGCATTGTGTGTAGTGGAGGTAGTGTATGGTGTGTAGTGCAGTGTATTGTGTGTAGTGTAGATAGTATGTTGTGTGTAGTGAAGGTAGTGTACCATGTGTAGTGAAGGTAGTGTACCATGTGTAGTGAAACTATTGTACCATGTGTAGTGAAGATATTGTACCATGTACTGTATAGTGAAGAGTGTATGATGTGTAGTGAAGGTAGTGTATGGTGAGTAGTGCAGTGTCATGTCTGTAGTGGAGATAGTGTCCACACGAGAATCTCGGAAAGTACATTATCGATCTGTAGATGGATGGTGTTATATGTAGTGATGATGATGGATGGTGTTATATGTAATGATCGATGATGTTATATGTAGTGATGATGGATGGTGTTATATGTAGTGATGATGATGGATGGTGTTATATGTAATGATCGATGATGTTATATGTAGTGATGATGGATGGTGTTATATGTAGTGATGATGATGGATGGTGTTATATGTAATGATCGATGATGTTATATGTAGTGATGATGGATGTCGTTATATGTAGTGATGATGGGCGGTGTTATATGTAGTGATGATGGGTGGTGGTATATGTAGTGATGATGGGTGGTGTTATATGTAGTAATGATGGGTGGTGTTATATGTAGTGATGATGGATGGTGTTATATGTAGTGATGATGGATGGTGTTATATGTAGTGATGATGGATGGTGTTATATGTAGTGATGATGGGTGGTGGTATATGTAGTGATGATGGGTGGTGTTATATGTAGTGATGATGGATGGTGTTATATGTAGTGATGATGGATGGTGTTATATGTAGTGATGATGGATGGTGTTATATGTAGTGATGATGGATGTTGTTATATGTAGTGATGATGGGTGGTGTTATATGTAGTGATGATGGGTGGTGTTATATGTAGTGATGATGGATGGTGTTATATGTAGTGATGATGGATGGTGTTATATGTAGTGATGATGGATGGTGTTATATGTAGTGATGATGGGTGGTGTTATATGTAGTGATGATGGGTGGTGTTATATGTAGTGATGATGGGTGGTGTTATATGTAGTGATGATGGATGATGTTATATATAGAATATGAAAAGTATCCCTCTGTTGTCATTGGTAACATGGATAAGAAATGTGAATACTGCGGTGCAAAGAAGTACAAAGGAGAATCTGCTGGACTGTGCTGCTCTCATGGGAAAGTATGACTGCCAAATTTGGAAAAACCACCACAAACACTGAAGACTCTCATGCTGGGAACAACACCAGAGTCAAAACACTTCTTGGAAAATATAAGGAAGTACAATTCATGCTTCCAGATGACATCCTTTGGAGCTACCAGAGTAGTTCGTGAGCACGGATACATGCCCACATTCAAAGTCCAGGGTCAAGTCTATCACAAAGCAGGATCCCTCTTATCACTAGAAGATGAGCAGGCAAAGTTCCTCCAAATCTACTTCATGGGAGATCATGAAAAGCAGACTACTATCAGGTGTGGCAACATTCAAGGTGTCAGACATGACATTGTCCTATCTATCCAAGAAATGCTGCATGAGCGCAACACGTATGTACAGTCATTTAAAAATGCCCTGGAAAACATGCCTTCTGACGAGTACAAAGTCTGGATCAAAGCAGACACCTTAATGCACTACAGTGAGACAATGTGGAGCCTCCCGGAGCGTGGCATCCTACCGTGGCCTAGCGAAAGAGTCGCCCGGAAGGCGGCGATTCGGCTAATAATAATAATAATAATAGTAATAATAATAATAACAATATATTAGGTTAGGTTAGGTTTGGTTTGGTTTGGTTTGTTTTGTTAGGTAAGGTTACGTTGGGTTAGGTTAGGTTTTCATTGTTCAAGATTTAGTTGAGGAAATTAACAAATTATAATATTATGTTAATTATGGCTTTTAACTTATGAGTATCATCGTTGTTTATAAAGGCCCCAGTTAAGTTGGTCAAATCTTCCCTGGACGAAACTTCCTTGTGTGTTTCAACTCAAAATTATCGAAATTCTAAACATATTTTTATTGCGATGGGATATTTTGGGATTTTTTGGAGGAGATTGTTAACTACTATTTTACCATCTACAGCAGTTTGGTATAAATGTTATAAGTCTTTGACCTTACACTGACAACTTATTAACTTTTCAACCACTAACTTAAAAACTTAAATCACTCCATCAAATTAAATGTGGACCATTGGAGACCAGAACAGTGTAGACACGACCAGACTAGACCAGTGTAGTTACGACCAGACCAGACCAGTGTAGACACGACCAGACTAGACCAGTGTAGTTACGACCAGACCAGACCAGTGTAGACACGACCAGACTAGACCAGTGTAGTCACCACCAGACCAGACCAGTGTAGACACGACCAGACTAGACCACTGTAGTTACGACCAGACCAGACCAGTGTAGACACGACCAGACTAGACCAGTGTAGTTACGACCAGACCAGACCAGTGTAGACACGACCAGATCAGACCAGTGTAGACACGACCAGATCAGACCAGTGTAGACAAGACCAGATCAGACCAGTGTAGACACGACCAGATCAGACCAGTGTAGTCACGACCAGATCAGACCAGTGTAGACAAGACCAGATCAGACCACTACCAAATGAGACCAATCATGACCCTGCACCAGCCCCCGGGATCAGTGTGTCTGAATACTCCAGCTGTGACGTGACTCAGAGCAGCAGTAATTGTCAGGAAGCACCGCCGGCCTGACGTAACGAGCCTCGGGCCTTGATGCTGGCTGTCTCGTAATAAAGTCTCGTATTGCTGGTTTGCGAGACTCAACCCGGCGACCGTCACTCGGCTGAGACTTAGCTCAGGTAAACTTACGGTGAGAGAAACACCTGTAATTAACCCCACAAGGTCAACTGGGGGTCGATGGTCGCGTCTTCTCACCTCTCCCTCCCCCCCCCCGCCCTCTCTCCCCCAGGTCTTCTTTTCACCGTGTCAAAATTTTGGAAATTCAATTAAGTTTTTGAATTAGTTTTGTTGTCATTTTTACCTCAGCCCAAAATTCTTCTCTACCGGGAAACTTTACCTGCATAACTTGGGGCTTTCTTTTATCAAGCCTTTAGGAGAGCACCGCGCCAGCCTCCCTCCCTTCCTTCCCTGGCACCACTCACCCCTGCCCTCCAGCTCCACCCACCTTTCCCTCCTCCTTACCCTTTCCTACCCTCACCCATCCCTCCACCTTCACCCCCTACCAACACCCACCCCTCCCCTCATTACCACCCACCCCTCCATCATCACTTCCTCCCCCTCAGAACTTCACACCCCTCCGTCTTCCTTCCCTCCAACACCTCCTCCCCCTCTCCCCACCAGGTTCAGGGAGGGACGCAGAGTTTCGACTTAAACAAAATTCTCGTGACCTATGTGTCGTCTTCTTCCCTGGTAGAGGCGGCGTCGTCTCTCTCTGTCTCCCCAGCTGCAGGTTTTCCCAACTGGATCTACCAAGTTCGGACAGGTTTTGCATCTCTGCCTTATATCACGGCTTTATTAAAACTGGCCTGGGTGTGAGTCTCCTCATTGACGCCATCCTCCACACCCGACATTAAAGCGAAATAATAATAATAATAATAATAATAATAATGAAAATTCCAAATGACAATTAACATAAGAGAGCGTCAGTTCTTTTCCTGTACATAACTTTCTCGGTGAAGGATCGTATCAAAACTCACCTCCTAACTAGGCCAGTCTCCCCGGGATGCAGTAGACATCATCTTCAATAAACAAACTAAGATTCTGGTATATGAACCATCCAACCCGCGTCTTATATGGCTGACCCACAACAACACTCGTCGGATCAGCGCGATATTTCAATTACTTGTCATTCTTATTCTTTCTCCCTCGTACACCCTCTCTCTTACACCCTCTCTCCTACACCGTCTCTCCTACACCCTCTCTTCTACACTCTCTCTCCTACACCCTCTCTCCTACACCCTCTCTCCTACACCTCTCTCCAACACCCTCTCTCCCACACTCTCTCTCCTACACCTCCTCTCTCCTACACCCTCTCTCCTACACCCTCTCTCTTACACCCTCTCTCCTACACCCTCTCTCCTACACCCTCTCTCCTACACTCTCTCTCCTACACCCTCTCTCCTACACCCTCTCTCCTACACCCTCTCTCCTACACCCTCTCTCTCCTACACCGTCTCTCCTACACCGTCTCTCCTACACCCTCTAGCACGTGTCAGGAGCTGCACTTAATATATTTCCATAGCCAGTGTGAGTAGAGAGGTGCTGGGGCTACTGTGTGTGTGTGTGTGTGTGTGTGTGTGTGTGTGTGTGTGTGAGCAGTGAGGTGCTGGGGGCTACTGTGTGTGTGTAGATTAAGAACAGCTTATTGGTTGATATTTAACTTACAGCATAATGATTTACGGTCTAACACACACACACACACACACACTAAATATAACTAAACTATTACCTTTCACACATGGTATTTAAAACTAACACGCCCACAAGTTGACCCTACCCATAATAGCAGATACGGTAGCTACTCCAACCTAACCTAACTTAACCTAACTTAACGTAAACACCTCAGGTAACGTCAGTGGGGGGTGGGAGGGGGGAGGTAATTCCCGGATCAATTCTTACTACTATAACACTAACGCCCCGCCACCATCTTGGTCCTCCGCCACAACAAGACCTTCACTCTACCTGTCAAGACACACAATAGAATGACCAAATAAATCTACGGTAAATATAACCCACATTTTACTTAATCTTCTAAGTCGTCTTACCGGTGGGAGTTTCTGTCATAACAAACATGTAATAATAATAATAATAATAATAATAATAATAAAAATATAAGAGAGGGAACTACGACTCCCTGCAGCATATGACTATAGATGACTTGGAATATGTAGCGCTAAATGTAGATGGCGCTGATCTGTGTGAGGCTTCTGTTTGTTTACAGTTGAGAGGCAGACAGCGAGCGGTGTGTTCAACCTGACAAAGGTGTAAAAATGACCCCAGCGACAGGTACCCAAAGGTGTGTCGTGTGTGGCGAAGATAAGAGGAAATAATGTTATCTGAAATTCCATAATTTTTCCGTAGATAAAGAGATAAGTTTAGGTATACAAATCCTAACCTAACCATACCTAAACTAACCTAACCATACCTAACTTAACTTAACTTAACCTAACCTAACCTAACCTAATCTAACCACGTTCTCTCAACATCCACACGTCACTCACACGGGTGATGAGGACAAAAACAACAGAAACAACGACATATGGGAGAGAAATGAACCACAGGAGGAAGGAAGGAGCGAACGAACGAACGACCGAGTGAACGAAGGAAGGAAGGAAAGAAGGAAGAAAGAAGGAAGGAAGGAATATATCACCTTTCCTTCCCTTCCTTACCTAAAACATTCACCTTCGGCCTCGTTCACTGTCGACTATGTGGCTGGGGAAATATCTCTCCTGACCAGACGACAACACGACCAAGAACAGACGGTGGTGGTGACCTCCCTAGATGAGAGAGAGAGAGAGAGAGAGAGAGAGAGAGAGAGAGAGAGAGAGAGAGAGAGAGAGAGAGAGATGACCTGTGCTTAAATTCAAATACTTTAAAACTCTCTCGCCGCTCTCTATCACAGGTGTGTCTCGCCCTACACCTGTCCACCTGGCCCGAGTAAGAGAGGTCACACACCTGCCTCCCTCCACTCACCTCTTCTTGCCTTGGACGCTGCTGCTGCCGTGTCATGCAGGCCCTCGCCTCTGGCACGTCGTGACTGGCATGCATTAAGTCTCCATTGAATTATGGTGCAACATTTTACAACGTTTATGTTGGTATTCTGCAACATTAGTTGGTTGAAAAGAATGAGAAATTTGAGAGGGATGAGAGATGAGAAAGATGAGAGGGATAGAGTGATAAGAGGGATAGAGAGATGAGAGGGATAGAGAGATGAGAGGGATAGAGACATGGCGCCGAGGAAACTTCCCATCGTGAGAGATAATGTCAAAACTTTCTCTCCCGGAAGATCCAAGTGAGGGAAAGAGGGTCAAACTTTCTGAGAGAAGAGCTGTCGTTATACTTTCATTTGAGGGAAAAATGTAGTTTGGCGATATCGACTTATCATTTGGCGAGCGAAAGTTTACTGTTGTAGGATGATACTTATTTGGCGGATGAATATAGTTTGATTTATTCGCTGGAGAGTGAGGAGCTATCTGGGAAGAAGGAGGAGGACGAGAAGAAGAAGAAGAAGTAGAAGAAGAAGAAGAAGAAGAAGAAGAAGAAGAAGAAGAAGAAGGAGGAGGAGGAGGAGGAGGTGGAGGAGGACGAGAAGAAGAAGAAGAAGAAGAAGAAGAAGAAGAAGAAGAAGAAGCAGAAGAATGAGGAGGACGAGAAGAAGAAGAAGAAGAAGGAGGAGGACGAGAAGAAGAAGGAGAAGAAGAAGAAGAAGAAGGAGGACGAGAAGAAGGAGAAGAAGAAGAAGCAGAAGAAGAAGATAACAAAAACAACAAACTGAAACCTAATCCTTAACGGAACAAAGTCCACAAGTACTGTAACTCTATGGTAAATAAATAACAAAAACAGGAGAAGAAGTAAACATATTTGGGGACGAACAAGAAAAAAAAAACAATGGTCGAAATATATCTCATTACACATCCAGGAGGAGAATATATTACCAGAGAGAGGAAGATCAATTCTTATTCCCATCATCACAGCAAGTAATATGGCCTCCGGTGGGCTGTCTCTTGGTGGGGGGTTGAGGAGGGAGGGGAGAGAGAAAGAGGGTTGGTGGAGATGGGGAGGGAGAGGGGAGGTGGTGGCGATGAGGAAGGGAGAGAGATGGAGGGGGTTGGTGAGAGAGAGATAGAGAGATACGAGACTCACAAGGCGGTTCGTTTCTTTCTTCTCCTGTGATGAGATTCTTAACGAAGGCTCATCCGTCACACACTGCCACTACTGTCATCCGCCGGGGCACAATGGCGAATAATACCTCCCATCGTCTATTCTCAAGGAGCTTTTACTCCTGGATGGAAGACCGACTGATTATTATTGGTGTCCGACTGGAGGGAGAGGGTGCCATTTCTTCGGAAGGAAGGTGATGTTAGGTCTTGGGTTTTGGGAGTCTTGGTCTTGGGTTTTGGGGGTTCTGGTTTTGAAGTCTTGGTCTTATGGAATTGGTTTGAGGTCTTGGTCTTGGGGTCTTGGTGTCTTGGTCTTGGCGTCTTGGTCTTGGGGTCTTGGTGTCTTGGTCTTGGGGTCTTGGTGTCTTGGTCTTGGTGTCTTGGTCTTGGGGTTCTTGGTATTGAGGTCTTGATTTTGAGGTTTTGGTCTTGAACTCTTGGTCTTGAGGTCTGAGATCTTAGTCTTGAGGTCTTAGTCTTGAGATCTTGGTTTGAGGTCTTGGTCTCGGGTCTGAATCTTTATTGGGTGGACCTCTACAGTGAACTGGTCTGGGGTCTGAACTGAGGAATTACAGTATATAGTCTGGAGTCTGAATCACCAATACTTTTAAACTCTTCTTATATCCCTCAAGCAGAGAGAGATTCGAACCCACGTGACAGAGATAAAACCATAGTCTTAGTCCAATGAACCACCGAAACTGGCTAGACCTGACCCCGGCTCCCCTCCTCTCCTATAGCCACCACAGTATCTTGATGATCGTTGGCCTCTCACTCTAGTCTTCCTTAGTTCTCAAAGAGTGAAAACCAGATTTGGAAAAGTCAAAGAAAATGGCAATCAAATATTCAGAAGAAGTAGATACCGAGCTCCGGATCCCTCGAGAGAACACGAGGTTGTTAAGATTTGCATGCCAGTGAAATTTAAGATTATGGCCGCCAACCTTCATACGAGCCCGGTAATAAAAATTTGTATGCGAAGATGATAAAATTTTCACTCATTTTACACCATCACGAACACAAGACTAAACTTTTATCATATTTTATTTTTTGTTAAGTCATATAAAATATTGTAAGTGGCATTCGTAGAACCTTAGAACTTAAGGGTTTCAATGATAGCACGATGGTGAATGTCGGTCACACACACACACACACACACACACACACACCGGAAACAGCCCCCCACCCAATTTTTTTTTTACGAAACTTCCTCATCAAATCCTCCATATATACAAAGCTTGAGGTTCGAATCCCAGCTGAGTGACGTCATTACCAAACCTGCATACCAGACGTCGTAAAGGCCTGAGGAATGAGGCCATCCACACGACCAGGTGAGAGAGGTGATAGTGATATGGTGGAGGTAGGTAGGTAACTCTCTCTCTCACCCACCATCCCCCTCTCCCTCCCCATCTCCACCAACCCTCTTTCTCTCTCCCCTCCCTCCTCAACCCCCCCCTCCCACCAAGAGACAGCCCACCGGAGGCGATATTACTTGCAGTGATGATGGGAATAAGAATTGATCTTCCTCTCTCTGGTAATATATTCTCCTCCTGGATGTGTAATGAGATATATTTCGACCATTGTTTTTTTTTCTTGTTCGTCCCCAAATATGTTTACTTCGTCTCCTGTTTTTGTTATTTATTTACCATAGAGTTACAGTACTTGTGGACTTTGTTCCGTTAAGGATTAGGTTTCAGTTTGTTGTTTTTGTTATCTTCTTCTGCTTATTCTTCTTCTCCTTCTCCTCGTCCTCCTTCTTCTTCTCCTTCTTCTTCTCGTCCTCCTCCACCTCCTCCTCCTCCTCCTCCTTCTGCTTCTTCTTTTTCTTTTTCTTCTCCTCCTTCTTCTTCTACTTCTTCTTCTTCTTCTCCTTCTTCTTCTCGTCCTCCTCCTTCTTCTTCTTCTTCTTCTCGTCCTCCTCATTCTTCTGCTTCTTCTTCTTCTTCTTCTTCTTCTTCTTCTTCTTCTTCTTCTTCTCCTCCTCCTCCTCCTCGTCCTCCTTCCTCCTTCTTCTTCTTCTTCTTCTTCTTCTTCTACTTCTTCTTCTCCTTCTTCTTCTCGTCCTTCTTCTTCTTCCCAGATAGCTCCTCACTCTCCAGCGAATAAATCAAACTATATTCATTCGCCAAATAAGTATCATCCTACAACAGTAAACTTTCGCTCGCCAAATGATAAGTCGATATCGCCAAACTACATCTTTCCCTCAAATGAAAGTATAACGACAGCTCTTCTCTCAGAAAGTTTGACCCTCTTTCCCTCACTTGGATCTTCCGGGAGAGAAAGTTTTGACATTATCTCTCACGATGGGAAGTTTCCTCGGCGCCATGTCTCTATCCCTCTCATCACTCTATCCCTCTCATCTCTCTATCCCTCTTATCACTCTATCCCTCTCATCTTTCTCATCTCTCTCAAATTTCTCATTCTTTTCAACCAACTAATGTTGCAGAATACCAACATAAACGTTGTAAAATGTTGCACCATAATTCAATGGAGACTTAATGCATGCCAGTCACGACGTGCCAGAGGCGAGGGCTTGCATGACACGGCAGCAGCAGCGTCCAAGGCAAGAAGAGGTGAGTGGAGGGAGGCAGGTGTGTGACCTCTCTTACTCGGGCCAGGTGGACAGGTGTAGGGCGAGACACACCTGTGATAGAGAGCGGCGAGAGAGTTTTAAAGTATTTGAATTTAAGCACAGGTCATCTCTCTCTCTCTCTCTCTCTCTCTCATCTAGGGAGGTCACCACCCACCGTCTGTTTCTGGTCGTGTTGTCGTCTGGTCAGGAGAGATATTTTCCCAGCCACATAGTCGACAGTGAAAGAGGCCGAAGGTGAATGTTTTAGGTAAGGAAGGGAAGGAAAGGTGATATATTCCTTCCTTCCTTCCTTCTTTCTTCCTTCTTTCCTTCCTTCCTTCGTTCACTCGGTCGTTCGTTCGTTCGCTCCTTCCTTCCTCCTGTGGATGGAGGTGTTGGAGGGGAGGAAGACGGAGGGGTGTGAAGTTCTGAGGGGGAGGAAGTGATGATGGAGGGGTGGGTGGTAATGAGGGGAGGGGTGGGTGTTGGTAGGGGGTGAAGGTGGAGGGATGGGTGAGGGTAGGAAAGGGTAAGGAGGAGGGAAAGGTGGGTGGAGCTGGAGGGCAGGGGTGAGTGGTGCCAGGGAAGGAAGGGAGGGAGGCTGGCGCGGTGCTCTCCTCAAGGCTTGATAAAAGAAAGCCCCAAGTTATGCAGGTAAAGTTTCCCGGTAGAGAAGAATTTTGGGCTGAGTTAAAAATGACAACAAAACTAATTCAAAAACTTAATTGAATTTCCAAAATTTTGACACGGTGAAAAGAAGGCCTGGGGGAGAGAGGGCGTGGGGGGGGGGGGGAAGGGGGGGAGGGGGAAGGAGAGGTGAGAAGACGCGACCATCGACCCCCAGTTGACCTTGTGGGGTTAATTACAGGTGTTTCTCTCACCGTAAGTTTACCTGAGCTAAGTCTCAGCCGAGTGACGGTCGCCGGGTAGAGTCTCGCAAACCAGCAATACGAGACTTTATTACGAGACAGCCAGCATCAAGGCCCGAGTCTCGTCACGTCAGGCCGGCGGTGCTTCCTGACAATTACTGCTGCTCTGAGTCACGTCACAGCTGGAGTATTCAGACACACTGATCCCGGGGGCTGGTGCAGGGTCATGATTGGTCTCATTTGGTAGTGGTCTGATCTGGTCAAGACTACACTGGTCTGATCTGGTCGTGTGTACACTGGTCTGATCTGGTCTTGTCTACACTGGTCTAGTCTACACTGGTCTGATCTGGTCAAGACTACACTGGTCTGATCTGGTCGTGTGTACACTGGTCTGATCTGGTCGTGTCTACACTGGTCTGATCTGGTCTTGTCTACACTGGTCTGGCCTGGTCGTGACTACACTGGTCTAGTCTGGTCGTCTCTACACTGTTCTGGTCTCCAATGGTCCACATTTAATTTGATGGAGTGGTTTAAGTTGTTAAGTAGTGGTTGAAAAGTTAATAAGTTGTCAGTGTAAGGTCAAAGACTTATATCATTTATACCAAACTGCTGTAGATGGTAAAATAGTAGTTAACAATCCACTTCGAAAAAATGAATGGGGACAAGAACTTAGCCTGAACCGGTAGATAATAAGTCATTAATAGGAAGAAAAAAAAACTAATTGTGTCGTTTATTTTTCGCCAGTGGGAAAAAAAATAATGAGGAAATAAGTCATAAGGTTTAATAGTGGTATGTTTTAACTTTACAGGTGTTATGCAGGTGTTGGGGCTACTCAGAGGCTGTGTTTTTATGCCTGTGTGTTTGTCTGTGTTTGTTTTGTATTTGTTTTTGTGTCTGTCTGTGTTGTTGTCTGTGTCTGCCCTCCAACATTACTCTCAACTCATCGCCAACACTCCACCAACCCTGCCCTCCAACACTACTCTCATCTCATCACCAACACTGCCCTCCAACACCACTCTCATCTCATCACCAACACTGCCCTCCAACACTACTCTCATCTCATCACCAACACTGCCCTCCAACACTACTCTCAACTCATCACCAACACAGCTCTCCAACACTCTTTACATCACCGGGACTTAAGCACGTCTTCACCGTGTGTCAAAGGTCAATGTAGTAAGTGGTGTTTCTCGGCCGTGTGGAGGAGCAAGGGGGTGGAGCACTTCCTACCTTGTCTTAATTAACTCTCGTGTCCACCTTCACCCACACCTGGTTCACCTCTCACCTCTGACCCTGAGTGACTTAAGACCGTGTGTGTGTGTGTGTGTGTGTGTGTGTGTGTGTGCTGTTAACAAGTCACGCTCGTATTTAACTGCTACTGTGAGGGTTTCCTGAACCTCACCTTCGACTTCTCTCCCACCCACCCACCTCTACTCTCCCACCCACCTCTACTCTCCCACCCACCTCCACTCTCCCACCCACCTCTACTCTCCCACCCACCTCCACTCTCCCACCCTGTCAATGTCACCACAGGGACGTACCAATGCACCTCACTGGCCTTCACAGCAGCACATCTCCGGGTATTGAGGGTGTTGGCTGTTGAGGGTGTTGCCTGCTGTGGGTGTTGGCTGTTGAGGGTGTTGCCTGCTGTGGGTGTTGGCTGTTGAGGATGTTGCCTGCTGTGGGTGTTGGCTGTTGAGGGTGTTGCCTGCTGTGGGTGTTGGCTGTTGAGGGTGTTGCCTGCTGTGGGTGTTGGCTGTTGAGGGTGTTGCCTGCTGTGGGTGTTGGCTGTTGAGGGTGTTGCCTGCTGTGGGTGTTGGCTGTTGAGGATGTTGCCTGCTGTGGGTGTTGGCTGTTGAGGATGTTGCCTGTTGTGGTTGTTGACTGTTGAGGGTGTTGCCTGCTGTGTGTGTTACCTGCTGCGGGTGTTGCCTGTTGTGGGTGTTGACTGTTGAGGGTGTTGCCTGCTGTGTATGTTACCTGCTGCGGGTGTTTATCGATTCGCTTCATTTCATTACGATTATTTCCAAGGCTTAATTTCAGCTTTAATATTCCTAGTTCTCATCCAGTCGTTTCATCAAGTACAGTATTGCTTCCCCCTCCCCCCTCTCCCTTGCACCACCCCTTCTCCCTGCTCCCCCCTCCCCCACCCGGTTCCAAAACTACGGTATAGAATAATTAATAATGTCTACCTAACTTTCACCCCAGCAACAGGACAATATCTTTGTTGTTGTTGTTGGCTCACCCACACGTCAACAAACAGCGGTGGCTAATTGTCGACAGTACCTCACACACGCCGCTTGCATATACAATGATCATTTTAATTCATCTATATTAAAATAGTTTTATTAAATGGTGTGGACTTCTCGCTCTTGTATCTAGTCGACACGGGTTACACACACGCACGCACGCACGCACACGCACGCACACACACACACACACACACACACACACACAAATATGTAACTGTATATTTTCAGCCTTCTGGCTGCCAAGCTCTTTCAATAAACCGTTAATTATTATTATTATTATTACAGCGACCGATTACAATACCCACCCCTTCCCTTCAGAGTACACAGTAACTGACAGTCAAGTACACTACAGGGTGACAGTAATTAGGTTACGTTAGGTTAGGTTTAGGTTAGGTTAGGGTTAGGTTTAGGTTAGGGTTAGGTTAGGGTTAGGTTAGGTTTAGGTTAGGTTAGGTTAGGGTTAGGTTTAGGTTAGGGTTAGGTTAGGTTAGGTTAGGGTTAGGTTAGATTAGGTTCTGAAATGAAAACACAAAGGAATATACCAAGTTATCTAAACTGATATTATAACTACGACGATTTTGTTGGCGTCTCCATGTAGGTTATTACGTTGTATCCCTAGTGTAAACCAACAACATACAAATATACCAACATAACCCACACGACAGAGGTTATACTGGCATATTCCTTCATAAATCACCTTAACATCACCATACAGAACATACAAGCATACCAATATACCGAACACAGTATACCCAACATCAGGCCATATTAGAATCCTGAATATGGAAAAGTATGTCCATTTGTCTCTTATCTCTTCTGGTTGTCTTATTTCTCTTCCTGGTATCTCTTTATCTCTTCTATGCATCTCTTTTATCTCTTCTTATTCTCTCTTATCTCTTATCTCTCCCGGGTGCTTCTGGATTGACCCTCTAATCAACCTTATCAGTAAACCACACCGGGTGATAAGGAAGACTTCAATATTCTATGTTAAAGACGAGAGAGAGAGAGAGAGAGAGAGAGAGAGAGAGAGAGAGAGAGAGAGAGAGAGAGAGAGAGAGAGGCAATCATCTACCCACCCTTCCATTCACTCACTCACCCATCCACTCTCACCCACCAATACGACAATGGACATATCGTGTTTTCAATTTACATATTTAAATACAAAATATACCAGATATTTCCAAAATAGGACAATAGCAATATAACCAATGTAAACAAATAGCAATATAATTCCCATCATAACCAACACAATACCAAAATATCACACGTAAACAACGATTTATTGACACTGACACACACACACACGAAATTAATCCCCTTACACACACACACACACAATCAGACACACACACACACACACACACACACACACACACACACACAGCACTTTACTATATCAGCATAAAGGAACAGATCGGTGGCACCACAGCTAACATCTTCCCTATACTGATAAACAGGCGGACGAAGGTGACACTAAGAGCGTTCACTACAACACCAGTAGTTCACTACAACACCACTACAGTACTACACTACAACACCACTACAGTACTACACTACAACACCACTATAGTACTACACTACAACACCACTACAGTACTACACTACAACAGGTTAACCCTTGTAATAGCCCTTATCTTATAGGCAGAAGTATTACATAAATGGGTTAATTACATTTGATTCATATACTCTATCACCGCCTGTAACTATCCACTGGCTATGAGGTAGCATGTTCAGAGCACGTGATAAGGTGTGCCCACGGGAAGCCACGTCATATTGTTTTGAGTTAAGGCATTAAGTAGCAGGCTCTCTGGCCACCTAATGCGGGCAGTAGTTTGATAATCTTGACTAGAGGAAGACGTTATTGAGAGTCATCGTGGATGGTTCCATCTTCCCTCGAGGGAGGACGACGTACATATTTCCGTTCTCCCTCGATGGGTTCCTACTCATCGGCATTGTTACTCAACCCCTCACACCAACCGAACGTATTTAGCAGGACTATTTAACATAGCCTCCGTCCTTCTCTTAACACTCATAGCTACAGTGATAAGTTACGGTGATATACATTTGGAACTGTATCCTAGATAGTTCCTGAATAAAGGGATAACAGACAATTGGGTTTGGCTACTAAAACCCTATATAATATCAATGTTCCGGCCTCATTAACCTAGATAGAATCAGCAGTTAACAGGCCTAGAACACTCTTATTAAGGTTAATGTTGGCCTGAACAACATGGGTTCTCCTCACGTTCTCTCTGTTGAGGAAGTCCTTCAGCTGAGCGAGGTGAGGTAAATACTGGGGGAGAGCGTCGGGGGTAGTTGAGCTGTTCCGCCTGAATGACTAACTCGTGTGCATGAAAAGAACCAAAAAAATAAGGGTAATCTTTTGCTAGAGAGGAAGATATTCTCCTCAACTTAAACGGTGCAGGTGGCGCCCTCAAGCACTGTGTGTGTGTGTGTGGCGACTATCCTCTCTACACCATGTCTTACGTTGAGGGGACGTCCTTTAAGGCATTTGCCCGCAACAGTACCAAGAGCGAGTGCATAAGGGCGCTAATTTCTCTCGTACAACGACTGAGGGTAATCCACCGAGCTGGATTAATCCACCATGACTTAAAAAGTGATAACTTAATAGTTAACTAAAACACACAAACCGGGGAAGTCAATGTGAGTGTTATTGACTTGGGGTTATCTAAGCCAATTGGCAGCCTCAAGAGAGACCACTCAGGAACATATAGCCAAAAATATGCCCCAGAGTTGTACTAATCCCACATCACAACACAGATAACAGAAGGTATTTCTATATATGCTGTTGGCCGGATCATGGACACAGTTAGTTATAAAAAAGGGAACTGCCGCTACAGGTCAGCGAAATTGGCCTAAAAATGCTACAACCAAGAATCCATTGTAGTCCTTCACTTGAACAAGATGAAGTGAGGCTCCAGGACCTCCTCACAACTCGTTCTGGTGGTTATAGAATGAAGGACGGCTTTCTGGACCAGATTATGGGCCAGGTAGGTGGCCATGTTGGCGTTGGCTTATTATGATAATGTTTGGCGTGGTATTCTTACGCTGCATGACCATGGACGTGTATGCCAAGTATACGGAGGAGACACAATGTTTATAAGACCAGGTAAGTTATTGGAGCTCTACCAATGTTCCTTTACCTTCATCAAAGATCAAAACACTATCTTTAATAACGTTGGCCTTGGGTGGCTCAAGACACCACTGCCTGACCCCCCCTTCCTCCCCACACACTTGTCTGCCACACCCCCCACACTCGTCTGCCAACCCCCACAATCGTCTGCCACACCCCCCTCCCCCGTCTGCCAACCCCCACTACAAGAGGCTGTCAAGTGGATTGTGAGTGTTGTTAATTTGGGTTGATTTGTTTCGTTATTTCTTTTAATATAATAATAATAAATTTACTTGTAATATTTTTGTTTTTATTATGATAACAATCAGTATATGTGGTCGAATTAGTGTGTGTGTGTGTGTGTGTGTGTGTGTGTGTGTGTGTGTGTGTGTGGAGCTGAAATTATCGACTAAGTTCCTCTCTCTCTCTCTCTCTCTCTCTCTCTCTCTCTCTCTCTCGTACCCCGGCTGAGACCCAGAATCTATGTACACAAAGATTAAGAGTAAATATCGGGCTGGCGACCTCCAGAGCCCCTACCTCACTCCACACCTCCCGACTTCCAGAACCACTACCTCACGCCACACCTCCCGACCTCCAGAACCACTACCTCACTCCACACCTCCCGACCTCCTGCAGAGCTCCACACTGCACCAAAAACTAATAATTTCTTCGCTTGCCATCTTGAGCGGTCTGGGGTCGAACCTCCTCGTGCCACAGAGAGCAGCAGTGTGTTCTGTCTATTTCACTCACGCCATTGTGGGTTAGGTTAGGTCAGGTTAGGTTAGAGTTAGTGGTGGCTAAAGATATACTTCACCAAATTTCTCAGGTCAGGTCAGGTCAGGTTAGGTTAGGTTAGGTTAGTATATGAGGAAGAGAATTGAAATATTTCCCAGCCAGATTGATTCTTATTATGGTCGACGACTCTGGGGGGTGAGAAACATACAATCTCTTGGATATGATGAGAGAGAGAGAGAGAGAGAGAGAGAGAGAGAGAGAGAGAGAGAGAGAGAGAGAGAGAGAGAGAGAGAGAGAGAGAGAGACTGCTCATCCAATACCTTAAACATACAAGAAAAAGAAATAAGGTTTATCCATCGAGAGAGAGTAAGAGAGAGACTGACTGTTTTCTGAATAAAAATAAATACAAAAGGATAATAGGAGAGAGAAAGAGAACGAGGTGAGAGAAAGACAGAGATAAATAGAAAGACAGACTGGAAGACGATTCGCCAATAATACAGAGAGAGAGAGAGAGAGAGAGAGAGAGAGAGAGAGAGAGAGAGAGAGAGAGAGAGAGAGAGAGAGAGAGAGAGAGAGAGAGAGCACACCTGTAATTAAGAATGTTCATGCAGGTCAAGTTGCTTTCATTCTTGTGGTCCTCAGTATCGCCTCAATGGAGCACTAGGGGGGGGGGGGGGTTAGTGGGTAGTTAGTAAGTAAATAGTGGGTAGTTAATAACAATTAGTGGCTACTGGATTGAAAATTTAGAAATCATTTTGGGGAGGAGGCGTTCAGGTGTGTAGTATCATTGACAGACAGGTGTGTAGTAATCATTGATAGACAGGTGTGTAGTAATCATTGATGGGCAGGTGTGTAGTAATCACTGATAGACAGGTGTGTAGTAATCATTGATAGACAGGTGTGTAGTAATCATTGATAGACAGGTGTGTAGTAATCACTGATAGGCAGGTGTGTAGTAATCATTGATGGGCAGGTGTGTAGTAATCATTGATGGACAGGTGTGTAGTAATCATTGATGGACAGGTGTGTAGGTGTGTTCTGGTTACTGCCGCGCCTCCAGAGACCAGTAAAACCTTTATAACATGACCCAGAGACCTTCAAACACCCCCAGAGACCCCTAAGACTCCAGAGACCCACCACACACCCCCAGAGACGCAAACACACCCCTCCAGAGACCACCACACACCCCCAGAGATACCATACACCCCCAGAGACCACCACACACCCCTCCAGAGACACCCACACACCCCCAGAGACGCAAACACACCCCCCAGAGACCACCACACACCCCCAGAGACGCAAACACACCCCCAGAGACCACCATACACCCCCAGAGACCACCACACACCCCCAGAGACGCAAACACACCCCCCAGAGACCACCACACACCCCCAAAGACACCCACACACCCCCAGAGACGCAAACACACCCCCCCAGAGACCACCACACACCCCCAAAGACACCCACACACCCCCAGAGACCACCACACACCCCCAGAGACCACCTCACACCCCGAGACGCAAACACACCCCCAGAGACCACCACACACTCCCAGAGACACCCATACACCCCCAGAGACACCCATACACCCCCAGAGACGCAAACACACCCCTCCAGAGACCACCACACACCCCCAGAGACACCATACACCCCCAGAGACCACCACACACCCCTCCAGAGACACCCACACACCCCTCCAGAGACGCAAACACACCCCCCAGAGACCACCACACACCCCCAGAGACGCAAACACACCCCCAGAGACCACCATACACCCCCAGAGACCACCACACACCCCCAGAGACGCAAACACACCCCCCCAGAGACCACCACACACCCCCAAAGACACCCACACACCCCCAGAGACCACCACACACCCCCAGAGACCACCTCACACCCCGAGACGCAAACACACCCCCAGAGACCACCACACGCTCCCAGAGACACCCATACACCCCCAGAGACACCCACACACCCCCAGAGACGCAAACACACCCCCAGAGACCACCACACACCCCCAGAGACCACCACACACCCCCAGAGACCACCACACACCCCCAGAGACCACCATACACCCCCAGAGACCACCACACACCCCCAGAGACACCCACACACCCCCAGAGACCACCACACACCCCCAGAGACCACCACACACCCCCAGGGACACCCATACACCCCCAGAGACCACCATACACCCTCAGAGACACCCACACACCCCCAGAGACCACCACACACCCCCAGGGACACCCACACACCCCCAGAGACCCTCACACACCCCCAGAGAACCCCACACACCCCCAGAGACACCCACACACCCCCAGAGACACCCACACACCCCCAGAGACCAACATAACCCTTAAAAGAAGTGGTGTGTTGCTGATCCTTTGAGATGATAAATGCCATCGTCAATACTCACTGTTTCCCACCTTACGCTAACTGTCCCAACTCAATTTTCTCTTCTTCTCACGTTTTCCCTTTATTTAGCGTCTTCTATCCCTTTCACCTCATTTGTTAACACCTTTCTCTCTTCTTTCTTCGTTTTTTCCCTTATTTAGCGTCTTCTATCCCTTTCACCTCATTCATAAACACCTTTCTCTCTTCTTTCTTCGTTTTTTTCCTTTATTTAGCGTCTTCTATCCCTTTCACCTCATTCATAAACACCTTTCTCTCTTCTTTCTTCGTTTTTTCCCTTATTTAGCGTCTTCTATCCCTTTCACCTCATTTATTAACACCTTTCTCTCTTCTTTCTTCGTTTTTTCCCTTATTTAGCGTCTTCTATCCCTTTCACCTCATTCATTAACACCTTTCTCTCTTCTTTCTTCGTTTTTTCCCTTATTTAGCGTCTTCTATCCCTTTCACCTCATTCATTAACACCTTTCTCTCTTCTTTCTTCGTTTTTTCCCTTATTTAGCATCTTCTATCCCTTTCACCTCATTCATAAACACCTTTCTCTCTTCTTTCTTCGTTTTTTCCCTTATTTAGCATCTTCTATCCCTTTCACCTCATTCATAAACACCTTTCTCTCTTCTTTCTTCGTTTTTTCCCTTATTTAGCATCTTCTATCCCTTTCACCTCATTTATTAACACCTTTCTCTCTTCTTTCTTCGTTTTTTCCCTTTATTTAGCGTCTTCTTTCATCTCTAACTTTCTTAATTTTTCCGTTTATCACCTATTCCCTTATTTATCGTCTCTTTTCCTCCTCATCCTCTTCGTTAATATGTTTCCATCTCTACCTCTCGATATCTTGTTGTTGTTTGTTTGTTTGTTTGTTTGTTTGCCTCTCTCACGTTCCTTTGTTTACTTTCATCTTTGTTTTGTTTCCTTTGATTATTAATGTGTCTGTATCTCTATCTTTCTCTACTGTTCTGTCTCTCACACTTTCTTTTGTTTATTTTAATCACTACGTCTTTCACCTACATCTTGTTGCGTTTCCCTTAGCATCTATAACACCTCAGGCGATAATTATGACGTAGGTAATTATAGGTGTATAATTGTATCATAATTAAGAGGAATAATTCAAATAATTAACAGTTATTTTTGGTTCGTTTTTTTTTATTGTTTTTTATTTAATCAACGTTATTTTTTTTAATCAGTAATTATTTATTTTTATTTTATTTTAGTATAATTACGTCGTCAGATCGTAATTATACTAAAATATGTTCTCTTCTGCCATTAAAGTTAGGTTAGGTTAGGTTGGGTTAGGTTAGGTTAGGTTTAGGTAAGGTTGTTAGTGGCAGGTGTTACAGTATCCCCACCACCGCCACACACCCCGAACACTTGGTCTGGCACCCCATCACTGAGCTTAAGGTAACACAGGAGAACCCAGATGTATGAGTGCCACGATATAAAGGTACCAAGACAGACACGGTGCCATACAGTGAGTGCCAAGACAGACGTAGTGCCACACAGTAAATGCCATGATAGACGTGGTGCCACACAGTGCCAACATAGACGCGGTGTCACACAGTAAGTGCCAAGACAGTAGCAGTTTCACAAAGTAAGTGCCAAGACAGACGTAGTGCCACACAGTAAGTGCCAAGATAGACGTGGTGCCACACAGTGCCAACATAGACGCGGTGTCACACAGTAAGTGTCAAGACAGTAGCAGTGCCACACAGTAAGTGCCAAGAGAGGCGTGGTGTCACACAGTAAGTGCCAAGACAGTTGCAGTGCCACACAGTAAGTGCCAAGACAGTAGCAGTGCCACACAGTAAGTGCCAAGACAGTAGCAGTGCCACACAGTAAGTGCCAAGACAGTAGCAGTGCCACACAGTAAGTGCCAAGACAGGCGTGGTGCCACACAGTAAGTCCCAAGACAGTAGCAGTGCCCCACAGTAAGTGCCAAGACAGTAGCAGTGCCACACAGTAAGTGCCAAGACAGGCGTGGTGCCACACAGTAAGTGCCAAGACAGTAGCGTGGTGCCACACAGTAAGTGCCAAGACAGGCGTGGTGCCACACAGTAAGTGCCAAGACAGTAGCAGTGCCACATAGTAAGTGCCAAGACAGTAGCAGTGCCACACAGTAAGTGCCAAGACAGTTGCAGTGCCACACAGTAGCAGTGCCCCACAGTAAGTGCCAAGACAGTAGCAGTGCCACACAGTAAGTGCCAAGACAGGCGTGGTGCCACACAGTAAGTCAGAGCCTGGCAATGTGTACTGGCCCGGTAACACCCAATATCCGCTCACTATTTTCAAATGTGGCACAATATCCTGAGGGGAGGAAGAGTAGTGGGGAGGGGAGAAGCAGGGGAGGGGGAAGAGTAGTGGGGAGAGGAGGAAAGAGGAGGGGAGATGGCGAGTAAGACCTTGAGTAGGAGAGAGAAGAGGGGAGGGAGATGGGAATCAAGAGCTTCGGGGGGACGAGTGTGTGTGCTACGTTCCGTCGTCCGTGTTCGCTGGGAAGACAAGAGAACAAATGCCAGTATTCTCTCTGACACCAACTGTAGGAGCATCGAGGCTACCATTATCCATGAACAACTACGTTGGACTGGCCATGTTTCCCGCATGGATGACAGTAGACTGCTTAAGCAGCTACTTTACAGTCACCTAACGAATAGTAAACGTAACGCTGGCGGGCAACTGAAAAGGTATAAGGATAGTCTTACGTCAAACCTGAAAAAGTGCCAAATCGACCCCTCACCTGGGAGACGATCACTCCACACCGTAACGCTTGGAGGAGCACCACAAGAGAAGGTATTGATACATTCGAGTTAGCCCGACTGCAAACCGAGGCAGACAAGCGCCAACACCGGAAAGACGCTAACGCCGCTACTCCCGCACTAGATGTAGCCCCCCACATGTGCAACATCTGTGATCGACCCTGCGGTCCCTTATCGCCCTCTTTAGTCACCTCAGACCTCACCAACCTAGGTCACATCCTTAATAGCTCATATCATTGTATCATAGCTGGATGGTCGTCATACTCGATTACGAGTGACAGCAAAGTAGTACAGTAGTCGTAGTAGTAGTGTTTTTAGAAAGAAACAGAACGACTTAAAGGTCACTAAACATATGAAAAGCGCACGCGCACACACACACACACACACACACACACACACACACACACACACACTAGGTGAATGAACGAGTGAGTCACCTGAGCTAGGGGCAACGTGGGAGGCTGTGGGGCGGACACAGTTTTTGACGACCAAACTGCCGCTTCTCACACGGCTCGCTGCCCCTGCTACTGACTGACTGACTTGACTGACTTGGCTGACTGACTGACTGACTTGACTGACTTGACTGACTTGGCTGACTGACTGACTGGTTGGCGGCTGACTGACTTACACAATACCTGCACAAAACAACATCTGTACAACACAACACCAAAACGTTCTATCAACAGCAAACGTTCTATCAACACCAAAACGTTCAATCAACACCAAACGTTCTATCAACACCAAACGTTCTATCAACAACAAAACGTTCAATCAACACCAACTATCAACACCAAATCGTTCTATCAACTCCAAAACGTTCAATCAACACCAAGCGTTCTAACACCACACTTTCTATCACCACAAAACGTTCTAACACCGCCAAAACGTTCTATCAACACCAAAACGTTCTATCAACACCAAAACGTTCTAGCAACACCAAATCGTTCTATCAACACCAAAACGTTCTATCAACACCAAAACGTTCAATTAACACCAAAAAGTTCTAACCAAAACGTTCTATCAACACCAAAACGTTCAATTAACACCAAAACGTTCAATTAACACCAAACGTTCTCTCAACACCAAAACGTTCTATCAACATCAAAACGTTCTATCAACATCAAAACGTTCTATCAACACCAAAAGGTCATAGGTAGCTAAGTAGAGTTAAAAAATCCTGAACTAATTACTGAATGAGTTAACAGATCAAAGGCGAACCCCAACAGGTGAGGCGGTGATTAACTGTACTTTCTACCGACCTTCACTAAAACCAAATCGTACTCAAGGGGTTAATGTGTAGTACTCAGGGGTCAAGATGTAGTACTCAAGGGGTTAATGTGTAGTACTAAGGGCATTAATGTGTAGTACTCAAGGGGTTAAGATGCAGTAATCAAAAGGATTTATGATATAGTAC
Source organism: Homarus gammarus (assembly GCA_958450375.1). Lineage (NCBI taxonomy): Eukaryota > Metazoa > Arthropoda > Malacostraca > Decapoda > Nephropidae > Homarus > Homarus gammarus. Next base: position 579,888 of record CAUDMG010003899.1, read on the forward strand.
TCAAAGGGTTAATGTGTAGTACTCAAGATGTTAAGATGTAGTACTCAAGGGATTAAGCCATCACACAATGGATATAAGGGTAAAATCCAACGTACTCAAAAGGTTAACCCCAACGGACTCAAGGGTTAAACAATCACACAACGGACGTAATCATTCGTACTCAAGGAAGAAAAAAAAAAGTTATCTTCGCCAGGTGTCAAAAGCGATCGTACAGGTGTCAAAAGCGATCGTACAGGCGTCAAAAGCGATCGTACAGGCGTCAAAAGCGATCGTACAGGTGTCAAAAGCGATCGTACAGGCGTCAAAAGCGATCGTACAGGTGTCAAAAGCGATCGTACAGGTGTCAAAAGCGATCGTACAGGTGTCAAAAGTAATGATCGTACAGGTGTCAAAAGCGATCGTACAGGTGTCAAAAGCGATCGCACAGGTGTCAAAAGCGATCGTCCAGGTGTCAAAAGTAATGATCGTACAGGTGTCAAAAGCGATAGTACAGGTGTCAAAAGCGATCGCACAGGTGTCAAAAGCGATCGTACAGGTGTCAAAAGCGATCGTCCAGGTGTCAAAAGTAATGATCGTACAGGTGTCAAAAGCGATCGCACAGGTGTCAAAAGCGATCGTACAGGTGTCAAAAGCGATCGTCCAGGTGTCAAAAGTAATGATCGTACAGGTGTCAAAAGCGATCGTACAGGTGTCACAAGCGATCGCACAGGTGTCAAAAGCGGTCATACATGTGTCAAAAGTAATGATCGTACAGGCGTCAAAAGCGATCGTACAGGTGTCAAAAGCGGTCGTACAGGCGTCAAAAGCGATCGTACAGGTGTCAAAAGCGATCGTACAGGTGTCAAAAGTAATGATCGTACAGGTGTCAAAAGCGATAGTACAGGTGTCAAAAGCGATCGTACAGGTATCATAAATCCCCCCCCCCCCTCCCCAGAATATGACACTGTATGGTCGAGAATAAACAGCAGTAGCATCAAATACTATGACAGTAGGGGATCCGAGTCGCTTTCTTGTTGTTACACCATGGGATCGTCAACTCCTAAAGGTGGAAATCCCCTTCATTGTATCCCGGATTCTCACCTCTGTCGACAATTCACAGAGATACATTTATATTTTTCTTCTTTACAATGGTACGTAAAGAGAGAGAGAGAGAGAGAGAGAGAGAGAGAGAGAGAGAGAGAGAGAGAGAGAGAGAGAGAGAGAGAGAGAGACCATACCCGAGTGTACACAAACCAGTCCTCTACTTTAAATAAAACTCTATAGAATGACCTGGTGACCTTGACCTTTGACCGACCTCGACCAAAATAACAAGTGTGACCCACAGGACCCCGAATGACTCGTGGTGTTTTGAAGATGATAGCTCGGGTCGGCTGACAGCTACACCACCACACTTACACGTTGACAGTCACTACCTAACATCATATTACCGGGTGTGTGTGTGTGTGTGTGTGTGTGTGTGTGTGTGTGTGTGTGTGTGTGTTTATATGGAGAGAGAAAGAGATGAGAAGAGAACTGAAGAAACAGAGAGAGAGAGAGAGAGAGAGAGAGAGAGAGAGAGAGAGTAGCTCACCCCCCCCCCACTGATACTTTAAACATGGCGTCAGTTTTACTCAGTGCCTAACACGGTACAGTATAAGTGGGTCACCGCCTCAGCCCACCCTTTTATTAACCCACTTCGCCCACCACATCCCCTCAACCCACCACATCCTCACGTTAACCCACTTCGCCCACTACATCCTCACGTTAATCCCCTCAGCCCACCACATCCTCACGTTAATCCCCTCCGCCCACCACGCCCTCTCGTTAATCTCTCCGCCCACCACATCCTCACGTTAATCCCTTCCGCCCACCACATCCTCACGTTAATCCCTTCCGCCCACCACATCCACACGTTAATCCCCTCCGCCCGCCACGCCCTCTCGTTAATCTCTCCGCCCACCACATCCTCACGTTAATCCCTTCCGCCCACCGCATCCTCACGTTATTCCCCTCCGCCCACCACATCCTCACGTTAATCCTCCAAACATGGATTACATTACCACTACGACGTCCCTGGCGGGGATTTCATCACCAAGAATAGGATTACATTACCTAGCAGGGATTATATTACAGTACGAGTGAAGTATTTTAACACCTGGAATTGGATTACTTATACCCTGGAATGCAATGACTTCCTCCCTGGAGTAAGATGATTTAACAAACCTAACCTAACCTAACCTAACCTAACCAAACCTAACCTAACCTAGCACATCCGTTGAGTAAGACGACTTAACAAGGCTAACTTAACCTAACCTGTGTGTTCCTTACAATCTGGTATCAGGGAGGGATAAGTGAAGGGTGTGAGGGACCAGGGAGAAGGGGTGTGAGGGACCTGGGAGGAGGGGTGTGAGGGACCTGGGAGGAGGGGTGTGAGGGACCAGGGAGGAAGGGTGTGAGGGACCAGGGAGGAGGGGTGTGAGGGACCTGGGAGAAGGGGTGTGAGGGACCAGGGAGGGAGGGTGTGAGGGACCAGGGAGGAGGGTGTGAGGGACCAGGGAAGGAGGGGTGTGAGGGACCAGGGAGGAGGGTGTGAGGGACCAGGGAGGAGGGGTGTGAGGGACCAGGGAGGAGGGGTGTGAGGGACCAGGGAGGAGGGGTGTGAGGGACCAGGGAGGGAGGGGTGTGAGGGACCAGGGAGGAGGGGTGTGAGGGACCAGGGAGGGAGGGTGTGAGGGACCAGGGAGGAGGGGTGTGAGGGACCTGGGAGGAGGGGTGTGAGGGACCAGGGAGGAAGGGTGTGAGGGACCAGGGAGGAGGGGTGTGAGGGACCTGGGAGAAGGGGTGTGAGGGACCAGGGAGGAGGGGTGTGAGGGACCTGGGAGGAGGGGTGTGAGGGACCAGGGAGGAGGGGTGTGAGGGACCAGGGAAGGAGGGGTGTGAGGGACCAGGGAGGAGGGGTGTGAGGGACCTGGGAGGAGGGGTGTGAGGGACCAGGGAGGAAGGGTGTGAGGGACCAGGGAGGAGGGGTGTGAGGGACCTGGGAGAAGGGGTGTGAGGGACCAGGGAGGGAGGGTGTGAGGGACCAGGGAGGAGGGTGTGAGGGACCAGGGAGGGAGGGTGTGAGGGACCAGGGAGGGAGGGTGTGAGGGACCAGGGAGGAGGGGTGTGAGGGACCAGGGAGGAGGGGTGTGAGGGACCAGGGAGGGAGGGTGTGAGGGACCAGGGAGGGAGGGTGTAAGGGACCAGGGAGAAGGGGGGTGAGGGACCTGGGAGGGAGGGTGTGAGGGACCAGGGAGGGAGGGTGTGAGGGACCAGGGAGGGTGGGTGTGAGGGACCAGGGAGAAGGGGTGTGAGGGACCTGGGAGGAGGGGTGTGAGGGACCTGGGAGGAGGGGTGTGAGGGACCTGGGAGAAGGGGTGTGAGGGACCAGGGAGGGAGGGTGTGAGGGACCAGGGAGGAGGGTGTGAGGGACCAGGGAGGGAGGGTGTGAGGGACCAGGGAGGAGGGGTGTGAGGGACCTGGGAGAAGGGGTGTGAGGGACCAGGGAGGGAGGGTGTGAGGGACCAGGGAGGAGGGTGTGAGGGACCAGGGAGGGAGGGTGTGAGGGACCAGGGAGGGAGGGTGTGAGGGACCAGGGAGGAGGGGTGTGAGGGACCAGGGAGGGAGGGTGTGAGGGACCAGGGAGGGAGGGTGTGAGGGACCAGGGAGGGAGGGTGTGAGGGACCAGGGAGGGAGGATGTGAGGGACCAGGGAGGGAGGGGTGTGAGGGACCAGGGAGGGAGGGTGTGAGGGACCAGGGAGGGAGGGTGTGAGGGACCAGGGAGGGAGGGTGTGAGGGACCAGGGAGGGAGGGTGTGAGGGACCAGGGAGGAGGGGTGTGAGGGACCAGGGAGGGAGGGTGTGAGGGACCAGGGAGGGAGGGTGTGAGGGACCAGGGAGGAGGGGTGTGAGGGACCAGGGAGGAGGGGTGTGAGGGACCAGGGAGGGAGGGTGTGGGACCAGGGAGGAAGGGTGTGAGGGACCAGGGAAGGAGGGGTGTGAGGGACCTGGGAGGGAGGGTGTGAGGGACCAGGGAGAAGGGGGGTGAGGGACCTGGGAGGGAGGGTGTGAGGGACCAGGGAGGGAGGGTGTGAGGGACCAGGGAGGGTGGGTGTGAGGGACCAGGGAGAAGGGGTGTGAGGGACCTGGGAGGAGGGGTGTGAGGGACCTGGGAGGAGGGGTATGAGGGACCAGGGAGAAGGGGTATGAGGGACCAGGGAGGGAGGGTGTGAGGGACCAGGGAGGGAGGGTGTGAGGGGCCAGGGAGAAGGGTGTGAGGGACCAGGGAGAAGGGGTGTGAGGGAGAGGAGGGGGAGCGGAGAGCCTCAGTGTCACCAGGTAAACATGATAACCTCAACACTCTCAGGTAATCCTCTCTTCCAGGAGTAGGAGAGAGAGGAGGAGAAGAATGGGAAGAAGAGAGAGCAGAAAGAGGAAGAGAAGTTGACCCGTTTATTACACACACTTGAGTAGAAGGCCCTCCTCCTCCACACACTTACACTTTATGAAGGTTGTAAGTTCTCGCTCACACACACACACACACACACACACACACACACACACACACACTGTCATTCATTCATTACTCACACCACCACAACAGAAGCACTAATATATTTTGAGTAAATTTCAACCTTCATCATATGGTCGAGACACATAACTAAAATAATTACAAATTGATCTTAAAAATAATATAAATACGACAACAAAATTAATTAAAGGTTCAATAAATTTATTAAAAAAAAATGGTGACAGGTTGTGAGGGTCGGATAAAAGGCAAAATTATGACGTCCTGTGAAAACGTTTGCGACTGACTCCTTAGAGCCTAGACCATATCACCCCAGGAAGGCTATTAGAGTAATTATTTCTATCCAAGTGAGGTGATGATTAGGACTCTGACTACTGCTGACCTCTATTGATCAAAGGTCAGGAGATTTTGTTTTCATCATACAGGAAGCTCGATGAGTTGTATAAAGTGATCCAAGGAGTAATAATAATAATAATAATAATAATAATAATAATAATAATAATAATAATGATGATGACGATAATAATAATAATAATAATAACAATAATAATAATAATTAATACCAACATTCAAATTGCTCCACAGACATTCCTAATCGCTAATTATGTAAATGTATAGTTTCCACATTAATCACACACACACACACACACACACACACACACTACCACTCGTCGAAGCATCCGTGTGAGTTAAATATTCATAATAGTCTTTTATTTAATTTGTTTCCTTTGATATACAGCAGAGTGTAATTAATGCAAACCAGGTGAGGAGGATGTTCAGGTAGCTAATAATTACTAGTTGGACTTCAAAAGATACACTGATCTCTCTCTCTCTTACCTTTAATATATCAAGCTGTAATCATGTAATAATTATGTGACAATACCTGTGTGTGCCTTAAACACTTCTGTACACGTGACAAATTACTTCTTTTTATCACTACTACAACATAAACATTACGGTAACACACAGCTTCTATATATCCCCGCCTGCAGTAAACATTTGCATGTATAAGCACACAACATGGAGGCTTCACTGCCTAACATGGCCATAAATGTTGAAATGTTTATATACGGGATGCGGTCTACATTATATATGAGAAGTTAAATAGTAGTTAAAACAATAAGAAAACCACATATAAAAGACAAATATGTAGTAGTAGTAGTAGTAGTAGTAGTAGTAGTAGTAGTAGTAGTAGTAGTAGTAGTAGTCTCCTCTTCGGTCGGCTTTGCTCTGCCTCAGGGGAACGAGAGCTTCTGCCCCTACTCCGACAACTGCTGCAGATATTGACTATGCGGCTACAGTCACTGAATGCCGCATGGATCTGCGGCTCAACTAATTTAACACAGATAGGATAGCTTCTTATGTATTAGGATATTTAATATTAAGGTAAATAAATGGTGGCGAAGGTGTGGCTATTGGGGGAGGCTGGAGGCCACGTAAAAAAAAAAAAAAAAAAAAAAAGTAGTAGTAGTAGTAGTAGTTTTTTGTAGCAATAATAATAATAATAATAATAATAATAATAATAATAATAATAACAATAATAATAATAATAATAATAATAACAATATTAACAGCAACAACAATAATAACAATAATAATAAACAATAACATCAACAACAACAATAACAACAACACTCTCCTCTACGAGCCAAGTATATCCATGGGGGGTGTGGCCAGCCAAGCCTCGCCCTTCTTGGAATACTTGCCGGGGTAAAGCACACCAAACTCTGGGCCCTAAACTACCCCAATCAGTTTAATAGTGTGGCTAAGGGTGAGATGGTCGACTACACCCAAGCTCACTTCGACTACTGGAGCGGAGAGGGATGGAGAGGGAGAGGAGAGAGAGGGAAAGAGTGGTGAGAGATGGGGAGAGGATGAGAGGAGGGAGAGGAGACGGAAAAGGAAAGGGGAAGAGGGGATGAGAGAAAGAGGTAAAACGATAAATAAGGAAGATAGATAACTAATATCTCTCTCTCTCTCTATCTCTCTTCCTCTTCCATGAGTGTTGGAGTCTTCAGTCCCCTTTTCTTCTTTCCATTGTTCGCGTCACAATATCCCCCTCCCCTCCCCCCCCCCTCCACTGGTGCTGTCCTGACATTCGGGCTCTTGTGTGTGTGTGTGTGAATCTGCCTTTAAAAAGAAGTCAAAATAAAAGAGTCTCCCCCACACACCTCCGAATTTTGTTTCCAATTCATCCGTTTTCTATAAATCTGACGTGTTATTTTTTTATACGATTTACATAAAAGTTCTAATGATTAAATACCCTAACGCTAACCTAACCTAACCCTAACGCTAACCTAACCTAAGCTAACCTAAGCTAACTCTTACTTGGCCTGAGCTACTTTAACCTAACCTAATCGAACGCTAACCTAACCAAAACATAATATTTGCTCTAAAATACTGATTACGGTAAACTGAAATATCTATGGTCGATTTGTGGTTCCTGGATGAGTGCTTTTTGTGACTGACTAACTGAGTATGAGTGCTTTCCTCCCCACGCCCTCGGCCCGCTCACAACACGGGTTTATCACTGCACCCCCAGCCTATACTATGGTTCATACTCTGGTTCACTAATAATTTGGTCAGAAGCTACATACACCATATACAACATTCAATACATCTACCCTACCACACCACATACAACATACAACATTCTATCTACTTACAACATGACACACCACATACTTTTTTCCAATACTCACACACACACACACACACACACCACATCCCCAATATTCCTTCTGTACCACACCTAGCACACACCTCTCCTCCTCACCACACCCAACACACCACATCCCACCACATCTCTCTACCACACCCACCACACACCTCTCCTCAGTCTCTCCTGCACCGCTCGTTACAACTTTACCGCAGTGAGGCTTTCTGGGCCTTGGTCCACCCCCCCCCCCCCCCCGTGTGTGTGTGTGTGTGTATGTGTGTGTCTGTGGTTCTGGCTACAGACACTTATACCCTGCTGCCTTTCCTAATCCAACCTCCCCCCCCCCCCTACACACACACACACACACACACACACACACACAAATACGTGTATCCAAGAGCTGGTCGTACATATATTACTGCGGTCTGCTTATGATGGGTTTAAATTAGGGTGAAGTTTGCAAGGCGGATGATTCGTTTGGTTAGGTTAAGTTTGGTTAAGTTTACATAGTTCAGATTGGATTTACTCTGTGTGTATGTGTGTGTGTGTGTGTGTGTGTGTCTGTGTGTGTGTGTAGAAATTCAGCACAGTGGGAAGAGTATTCTCGGTTGCGGAGTGGGTAACCCGGCCGGGACCTCATCTCTTCCTTCCCTTCCTTTCCCTCTCATTCCTCTCTCCCCTCTCCAAAGCTCCCAGCCGCGCCGACGATCCTCCTTCCCTCCCTTCCTCTCCCTCCCCCTCCCCTCTCTTCCTCTCCCTCCCCTCCACCCTCTACCGCTGGTGTATCTCCGTTTAAACGCATCTCTCTCTCTCTCTCTCTCTCTCTCTCTCTCATACGTAGGGAGGACCCCTCCAAAAGGGCACCTTAATCGAAGAGACATACTCCATACATAATACCCCTAGATTCTTACACACACACACACACACACACACACACACACACACACAATCTTGGGGGGGAGGGGGGGAGAGGGGAGGCGTTTAATTAAAAGCCACTGTCGCGTTTACCAGGCGGACGAGCCACTGACGTAACACACTGGGCCGCTGCCATCGCCTGCAGTAACAGGTCTTTAAGTGTTGTTTACGACATATTAAACGAAGAATTACGAGTGAGGAAAACCACTTTGGGGCAGAGTCAGAATATTTTGTGTTTGTGCAGGATGTGTACATGAGTATTACGCTCATATCTAAACGAGGGAGTATGCACACACAGAGGTAATATTATGTAAACCTATGTGTACATATAATACCTATAGTACACTTAATAAAATAATAATGGTTGCCCCTCGTGTAACGAGGATGGCCGGCCCAAGGGCCACCTAGGAGTGAATTTGTTTAAGGTATAGAAGCTGTCGCCAACACAACAACCACACCCTGAGTTAACGAGTTGCATGACCCAGTGTCAAGGAATAGTCCGAGAAGACCGGACAACTCACCAACTGCACTGGCTAACCATTACCCCAGAACACGATCCACAAATCGATTAACATACAAGTTCCCAATTACTGCTGCGTAGACAGAGGCAAATGGCGTAAAGAAACTTGCCCAAAGTTTCACCCTGCCCGGGGATCGAACCAGGGTCCACTCGTTTGCAAGGCGTGCATGCTGACCTTTATACCACCGGTCGCCTCCAACACACACACACACACACACACACACGTACCAACATACAGTACATGTAAACTCAAGGGGATAATGCAAACACAATACTCACGCAAACACATACTCACAAGAACGCTAATACAAACACACGCACACACACACACACACACACACAACCACATACATCAATATAAAGAAACTAGAGACAAAACATTTATCCAGGGAGATATTAAAGGACATAACTCGAACGTCTGACAGAAAGAAAAAAATAAGCATTGTCGTACGTCTGACGGAGAGAGAGAGAGAGAGAGAGAGAGAGAGAGAGAGAGAGAGAGAGAGAGCTAAACAGTGCCTTACATTTAGCAGAGAGAAATAAAAATAGTTCTCAACAGGTTAACACAATTTGGTGTTTTATAAAGCTGAAGTAACGACCTTTAAAAATAAACAAGACTCCGAGGAGGTTATTATGCCCAGTGTCAACTTGTTTCTAAAATAAGAGTCGTGTTAAAACAAGGCACCTGGTGACTGTGAGTTGAAGTAGGGGTTACTCTCTCTCTCTCTCTCTCTCTCTCTCTCTCTCTCTCTCTCTCTCTCCTCTCTCTCTCTGTCTCTCTCTGTTTACTTACTACTCACGTCTCCCAATCTACTCGGTGAAGCCAGCGACAATAGGAAACACGAGACGCTAATGCACTCTGCCTTCCTAGGAAACAGGGGCCGCCGGGAGAGCCTCGTGATGAAACGCAAAATGAAACGGAACACGACTAAAGTGTTTAAGCGAAATTATATTAACACAGAGAACACAAAATACATACACAAAATAATAATGGTTGCCCCTCGTGTACGATGATGGCCGGCCCAAGGGTCACCTAGGCGTGAATTTGTTTAAGGTATAGAAGCTGTCCCCAACACAACAACCAAACCCTAAGTTAACGAGCTGCATGAACCAGTGTCAAGGAATAGTCCGAGAAGACCGGACAACTCGCCAACTGCACTGGCTAACCATTACCCCGCAACACGATCCGCAAGTCGATTAACATCCCTGGTTCCCAATTACTGCTGGGTATACATACATACATACATACATACATATACAAAAATACATACAAACACACACATATAATCACGAATCAAACATCAGAGACTACATTCACAGCCATTCATTAACTAAGTGGTGAGAGGTGAGCTGTGTCAAGGGTTAATGAGCAACACTTTAAAGATATTATTATTGAACACGTGTTTCCAATAAATCAAACTACGACACATTTACATATACTATCAGAGTTAATTAGTATTTTATTTTTATGTGGTTATTATTATTAGAAGTATTTTTATAATTTGTAGTAGTATTAGTATTAGTAGTAGTAGTAGTAGTAGTAGTAGTAGTAGTAGTAGTAGTATTGTTGTTGTTGTAGTGAAACACCTTCACTTAACCCTAGCAGAATGATCACTCTTTGCACTACCACCGAGACTGGGAGGAATGGGGTTGACCAATCCAGAGGAGATTGCTGCCACCGAACACCAAAACTAAGTTAAGCTCACGGCAGCCCTCAGGGACCACATAATAGCTCAGAACGCAACAGGTGAGGTCACAAAGATAGACACTAGGTCAAGTAAACACAGCCAATATAAAAACTAGGTCGAGTAAGGACAGCCAATATAAAAACTAGGTCGAGTTAGCACAGCCAATATAAAAACTAGGTCGAGTAAGGACAGCCAATATAAAAACTAGGTCGAGTAAGGACAGCCAATATAAAAACTAGGTCGAGTAAGGACAGCCAATATAAAAACTAGGTCGAGTAAGGACAGCCAATATAAAAACTAGGTCGAGTAAGGACAGCCAATATAAAGACTAGGTCGAGTTAGCACAGCCAATATTAAGACTAGGTCGAGTAAGGACAGCCAATATAAAGACTAGGTCGAGTTAGCACAGCCAATATTAAGACTAGGTCGAGTAAGGACAGCCAATATAAAGACTAGGTCGAGTTAGCACAGCCAATATAAAAACTAGGTCGAGTAAGGACAGCCAATATAAAGACTAGGTCGAGTTAGCACAGCCAATATTAAGACTAGGTCGAGTAAGGACAGCCAATATAAAGACTAGGTCGAGTTAGCACAGCCAATATATATGTGTGTGTGTGATATACTGGGACTCACAACACTACAGACAAGAAAAGAAAAAAAAACACGATTCAATCCGGTAAAATTTTTTATCGTGTGATGGTCAGTGTATCTAACAGGTGATGACGGGAATATGTACCGATTTTACAGAATGTGTGCCGATTTACGGACTGTGGGTTGATATTACGGACTGTGGGTTGATATTACGGACTGTGGGTTGATATTACGGACTGTGGGTTGATATTACGGACTGTGGGTTGATATTACGGACTGTGGGTTGATATTACGGACTGTGGGTTGATATTACGGACTGTGGGTTGATATTACGGACTGTGGGTTGATATTACGGACTGTGGGTTGATATTACGGACTGTGGGTTGATATTACGGACTGTGGGTTGATATTACGGACTGTGGGTTGATATAACGGACTGTGGGTTGATATTACGGACTGTGGGTTGATATTACGGACTGTGGGTTGATATTACGGACTGTGGGTTGATAGTACAGAACATGAACTTAATATCAAGAACCGTTCATTAATATTATCAATCTCAAACTCCACCCAGAGAAAAAAATAACAATAATATAAACACTCCTTATAAAATTCCACGGACCAGTCAACAACAACAACAACAAAAAAGAACAAAAACAAAAACAAAAACCAACATCAGATATAAAACTCCTGTCCTGGCTTCCTCGGGGTTTAATATCTGAACTGAAACGAAACACACACACACACACACACACACACACACACACACACACACACATGACATGTAAAAGAGTTCCTCGATTTTCTGGTCAAAATTGGGTAACATTGGAGGAGTGTGTTTAAAAAATGTATTAAAATATTCTTTGACCATAAAATTCGGTCAGTTTTCCCTAGAGTGGGGAGGGAGGGGAGAGGGGAGGGGAGAAGGGAGAGAGAGAGGGGGATGAGGGAGAGGGGAAAGGAAGAGAGAGGTAGGGAGGGAGGAGAGTGGAAAGGAGGTGAGGGAAGAAAAAGGGGAGGAGGGGTAAAAACCTACACGGAAATATCCAATAACAATATATATTAAAACACACACACACACACACACACACACACACACACACACACACACACACACACACACACACACACACACACACACACACACACACACACACACACACACACACACACACAGTTTATTCTCATACAAACTTACAAAATAATGATAAATTTGACTTAGATTCACAACAGTTTCTAAAGAGAATTATTCATCTTTAAGTCAATTTATAACAGTGTCCTTAATGTACAAATAATAATATCAAACAGTGAAGTGATGATGATGATGACGATGATGGTGGTGGTGATAATGACGATGATAACAGCAGCTATAACGTAACAATAATAATAATAATGTAATAAAGAAGAACAACAACAAAATGAAGAATGAAACTGAAGAACAAGAACAAGAATGTGAAATAACAATAACAATAACAACAATAATAACAAAACGAAAAAATAAAAATAAATATAAACTTGTGAATTGTAAATGGCCTCATGAAGGAAACACCACATTGTAAACAAGCGTAATCAAGGGGTACTTGGTAATCAGTACTCAATACGTACTCAGGGGGACTAACACCTCGTACTCTAGATCACGTACTATAAAACCACAAGTCTCATTTGTGTATCAGTTAAATTGATGAAGAAAACTCTACGTATTTAAACCCCACCAAAGACGTTCACTAAAACTTACTATACATTTACTACTAAAAATATAAAATAAACAAATAAATATATAAATAAATAAATAATAAGACTCAAATGTCATTATCCATACAGTATCGTTCCACCTCTCTCTCTCTCTCTCTCTCTCTCTCTCTCTCTCTCTCTCTCGTCTATTTTCCATCCTCACCCTCCTTCGTTCCCCTCCATAACTTGTCCTTTGGCTGTCTCCTTCCCACCCTCCTTCCTCCCTCTCTCCTTCCTCCCCAGAGTTTAAATTTACTCGTCAAAACAAAGCAATAGAAACACACCCACCCACACGCACCTACACCCACTACCCACATCTACACCCACACCTAAACCCACCCTTCACCCACACCTAAACCCACCCTTCACCCACACAAGTACAGTGTTTACTAAAGACTGTGGTTGATCATAGCAGTGCAAGGAGCTCACCAGGTACACGCCACCAACACACTGAGAGACCCTACGTGGAGGAGAGAGGTGTGAGGGAGAGGTGTGGTGGAGAGAGGTGTGGGGGAGAGGTGTGGGGGAGAGGTGTGAGGGAGAGGTGTGGGGGAGAGAGGTGTGAGGGAGAGAGGTGTGAGGGAGAGGTGTGGGGGAGAGAGGTGTGGGGGAGAGGTGTGGGGGAGAGGTGTGGGGGAGAGGTGTGGAGGGAGAGGTGTGAGGGAGAGGTGTGGGGGAGAGGTGTGGGGGAGAGAGGTGTGAGGGAGAGGTGTGGGGGAGAGGTGTGGAGGGAGAGAGGTGTGAGGGAGAGGTGTGGGGGAGAGGTGTGGAGGGAGAGGTGTGAGGGAGAGGTGTGGGGGAGAGGTGTGGAGGGAGAGAGGTGTGGGGGAGAGGTGTGGAGGGAGAGAGGTGTGGGGGAGAGGTGTGGGGGAGAGAGGTGTGGGGGAGAGAGGTGTGGGGGAGAGAGGTGTGAGGGAGAGAGGTGTGGGGGAGAGAGGTGTGGGAGAGAGGTGTGGGAGAGAGAGGTGTGGAAGAGAGGTGTGGGAGAGAGGTGTGAGGGAGAGAGGTGTGGGGGAGAGAGGTGTGGGAGAGAGGTGTGGGAGAGAGAGGTGTGAGGGAGAGGCGTGGGAGAGAGGTGTGGGAGAGAGAGGTGTGAGGGAGAGGCGTGGGGAAGAGGTGTGGAGGAGAAGCTTGGGGGAGAGAGATGTGAGAAATGGCGCTGAATAACAAGGAAATAATGAGAAATAGGATAAAAATGGGAGGAAGTGGTAATGGAGATGATTAATGTGTAGGAGTAATGGTGGAAAAAAATGAATAACGAGAAAATGTTGGCAGACCACATAAACAATACGTGACGTCATGGGTGTTGGCAGACCACATAAACAATACGTGACGTCATGGGTGTTGGCAGACCACATAAACAATACGTGACGTCATGGGTGTTGGCAGACCACATAAACAATACGTGACGTCATGGGTGTTGGCAGACCACATAAACAATACCTGACGTCATGGGTGTTGGCAGCCCACACAACCAATGACACGTATCCATCAGGTTGGTAATGTATAGATTTCCATGTTGTTGAATGACAGGTTAAGAGGGGCTGTCAGAGAGAGAGAGAGAAAGAGAGAGAGAGAGAGAGAGAGAGAGAGAGAGAGAGAGAGAGAGAGAGAGAGAGAGAGAGAGAGAGAGAGAGAGAGAGAGAGAGAGAGAGTCATTCCCTTCACCTTGCGTAATTAACAAGAAAAACAAAAATAGAAATACTACATCCTGAATTCTGAAAGACAGACACTTAACAGCCACAGCCGTACAGTGAGTTAATACAGACAGCGACGAAAGAAACAGACAGACAGACAGACAGACAAGTGCAATATCCCTTAACATATCTGAAATAATGATGAGGGGACAAATAAATAAATAAATAAATAAATAAATGGAGATTGATATTACGATTTTAACACCCCCCACTCCACCTCACCCGACCCACCCTACTCCACCCCACCTGACCCACCCTACTCCACCCCACCCGACCCACCCTACTCCACCCCACCCAGCCCACCCCACCCCCGGTCCGTGTAGTTTCTGTCATAAGAGTAATGGCTAAGACACGTCAATATGCACAAATTCATTACTAACTCATCATTGGCCAATCAGAGGTGAATCAGAAAACACTCGTAAACTTAACCCTGACGTCACTCAGAAACTAATCACAAAGTCATAAGACGTAATGACACGACAATCAGAAACAACTCGGCAGACCATCAGAAGTTAATCAGGGAGGGGGGAGGGGATTGGAGGGGGTTAAGAAGGGAGATGGTGAGAGGTGTTATGAGGGGAGAGGGAGAGGGGCATCGAGAGGGGAAGAAAATACTACTCCTCTCTCCCTCACTCCCCCAGCAGATGAAGACTAGAGTTGCTGGAGAGACGGCGGGTGAACCAGGCAGAAGCCCTACAAGAGGGATGCCAATGAGGGTGTGACACAACAGTGCATGACGGTGATATGAGCGACAGTGAGGCTTCGTGTCCCCAGCAGGCCGAGGACGGGGTCACACACGCCAAGATGTACAGTATGATGCGCTATCCGGGGAAGCTTAGCGCGGTAGGTAATACAGACGCGTACAGTCGGGGTCAAGAGCTTTCTATCGTCCAAGATGAAGCAAAGTCGACACCAAATGAGACACGACAGTCAGGGTAAGTCAGTTCGGAAACTCATTCACGTGACTTAATTTTATGACGGAGAACGAACTTTTGTCCCGACTGTACATATATAAATTGATAAATAATTGATAATGATAAAAAATTCAATAATTATGATACTAATAATGGTGGTCGTAATGATAATAACTATAATAATAACAATGGTTATTAATTCGTAATTACGTCAGACATAATCAGTCAGCCAGGGGCTATTTAAATCTTATTTCAACTAAACAAAATAAACATAAAATACATTAGAATAATCAATATTTAAAAACACACACACACACACACACACACACACACACACACACACATAAATATTAAAGACAGACACAGACTCAGACACTCCAACAAATCTACACTAAGAATATTACCTTAAATAGACTATATTAAATTAACAATAATTTACCCCCTAAAAAATGGTGAATCTGGGTTCTACATTCTCAATATATCGTACGTCAATTTCCTTCCACGCCCACCCCTACACCGACGCCCACCCTACGCCCACGACACATCTAGCTGGATACGACAAACTGGGTCCTCTCAAGGTAGAATCTGTGTGTAAATATAACCCAGCAACCTGGTCGTCACCTTTATGTTGTGGTATAACGGAGCCAGCTGAGGGAGACAAGTTGAAGCATCTTTTGACTATTGGGGCCTGGCGGTGTGTTAAGGAGGGGCCATTACTGCTGAAGAAGTGGAAGCACGACGATATCCTGGAGGAGATGTGATGTGGGCTCTCTCTCTCTCTCTCTCTCTCTCTCTCTCTCTCTCTCTCTCTCTCTCTCTCTCTCTCAGCGGCATTAAAATCATCAGGAGTAAAATTGTTTCCCTGACCTTTGTGTTTCCTTTGCTCTCATAAAACCGACAGAAAAACAAGATTCTGGATGGAGGGGGAGAGGAAAAATAGAGAGTGGAAGAGGAAACGAAACCCGAGGGGAAGAGGGAGAGGAGGAAGAGAATCCAAGAAAGGAAGAAGGAAAAAAATTGAAAGGGGGAAAACAGAGGGGAAAGAAGAGGAAAAACAAGAATGGAAGGATGTTACTGAGTGAGGGGGAGAAGAAGAGCAGGAAACAGGGAGAGAGAGAGAGAGAGAGAGAGAGAGAGAGAGAGAGAGAGAGAGAGAGAGAGAGATGACTGGGTTGGTGGCTAACTGACCAGGTAAGTATCTGACTGACTGGGTGGGCGGCGACTAACTGACTCAGTAGATGGCTTTCTCACTGGGTAGGTGGCTGACTGACTGGGTAGGTGGCTGACTGACTGGGTATATGACTGACTGATTGAATAGGCGGTTGAATGACTGACTGAATGGGCGGCTGACTGACTGACTGCCTGACTGGGTGGGCGGCGTTCCACTTCGTCCACCCAACAACTCTCGGAGCGACAAATGCCAGACAGAGCGAAAGAACTAACAAACTTTACGACCGGTCGAGCATACGTACGCCAGAGGGGAGATGGAAAAGAGGAAGGAGGAGTCAGGCATCGTATCGCCAGGCGGAAGACATATTTTATCCACGGGTAATAATGGCTACGAGGAGACTAGACATCGGAATGAGACAAATCGTTGTGTTTTGTAATGCATAAAGTAAAGGAACAGAAAGAGGAAGAAAGGACCCACACACACACACACACACACACACACACACACACACACACACACACACACACCCTCGGAAATTCGACGCTACAATGACTGCCCGACGGCTTCC
This sequence comes from Homarus gammarus, assembly GCA_958450375.1. Lineage (NCBI taxonomy): Eukaryota > Metazoa > Arthropoda > Malacostraca > Decapoda > Nephropidae > Homarus > Homarus gammarus. The sequence continues at coordinate 596,888 of CAUDMG010003899.1, forward strand.
CTGATACGGCTTCCTACCTCGTACCGGCTAAATCTGGTGCGTGTGACGTGGGTGGCGTGGGCGGCGTGGGTAGCGTGGACGGCGTGGGTGGTGTGGGTGGCGTGGGCGAGGGGGGGGGGGGAGGAGGATAGAACTGCATGTTAGAGAGGGAGACAAAGGTAAGGATGGAAGGAGGGAGGGAAGGAGGGAAGGAAGGAGGTGAAGGTAGGGATGGAAGGAGGGAGGGAAGGAGGGAAGGAAGGTAGGGAAGATAGGGATGAAAGGAGGGAAGGAAGGGAGGGAAGGAGGTGAAGATAGGAAGGAGGTAGTAGTTGAAGTAGATTGAAGGATTATCTCAGTTTATCCAGCGTGACGGGGAGGTGGTTGGTAACTCGAGTGTGAGGGAGAGTGAGGGAGGGCGAGGGAGGGTGAGGGAGGGCGAGGGAGGGTGAGGAAGAGTGAGGGAGGGGGAGGGAGAGTGAGGGAGGGTGAGGAAGAGTGAGGGAGGGTGAGGGAGGGTGAGGAAGAGTGAGGGAGGGTGAGGGAGAGTGAGGGAGGGTGAGGAAGGGTGAAGAAGAGTGAGGGAGGGTGAGGGAGAGTGAAGGAGAGCTGGTGAGAGTGAGGGAGAGCTAGTGAACAACGAAACTGTACAGAAGGGTCAAGTATATTGCTCAGACTGATAACATGGCAAGTCAAGACAATGCTCTCGCGTTTACTATACGTCCTAGAGTCTAACATAACAGAAGGTGACGAACGACCTTACACACGGAGAGGGACACTCAACACCCCGTTAGTAACACAGAACCCCCCCTGCCCTCCCCCACACCCCCCCGTATTCCCCTCCCTCACCCTCACCCCCTCACCTCATCCAACCCATACCGTCGTGATTAACTTGGAAGTTTTACACCTGGGCAGAAGTAATTAAACTTAGCCACGAGTTTCAAAATGGAATCAGACACAGTGGTATGGTCTCTCGGGGTGTTTAATGGAACAGTAGGTATTAATGCCACGAGGAATGAAACCTTTGAAGGCTGGTGTAATCTCGATGTGAACTTGAGGTATATACTGGGTATGAGAGGAGGAACAAGGGGGCCTCCATCACACGGTACTCTGTCTGTTGGGGGAAAAACACGAAACACCCTCGACTCTCCTGTCTAAAATTAGTGGGGCCCCTCTAGAAAGGCTTAACCTTGACTCTCTGTATATAACTAAAGGGAAGACACACACACACACACACACACACACACACACACACACACACACACACACACACACACACTACTACTACTACTACTTTGGTGTCACTCGGAATCGACTATGACGATCATCCAGCTATGATATAATAATATGAGTTATTAGGGATGTCACCTAGGTTGGTGAGTTCTGAGGTGACTAAAGAGGCCGATACGGGACCCGCAGCGTCGTTCACATTCGTTGCTCCATCTACTGCGGGAGGGGCGGTGGCAGCGTCTTTCCGGCGTTGGAGCTTGTCTGCCTCGGTTTGCAGTCGGGCTAACTCGAAAGTATTGACACCTCTTGCGGTGCTCCTCCAAGCGTTACGGTGTGGAGTGATCGTCTCCCAGGTGAGGGGGTCCATTTGGCACTTTTTCAGGTTTGTCTTAAGACTATCCTTATACCTTTTCAGTTGCCCGCCAGTGTTACGTTTACTATTCGTTAGGTGACTGTAAAGTAGCTGCTTTAGCAGTCTACTGTTGTTCATGTGGGTAACATGGCCAGTCCAACTGCTCCTACAGTTGTTGTCACACACACACACACACACACACACACACACACACATCAACTCCCCTCCCGCCTCACACCTCAAAAGGACTGGCAATGTTGTTTTGTGTTGAGGATTTTAGGGTACAAGAGTCGGGTCCTGGGCAGTATAGATTGTATCAAAGGATTCCAGTATGATCCTGTGAGAGTTACTGTGCATCATATACTGGAAACAATGCAACGATACAGTATATATGCAACAGAAGTGAGTGTGGCGGTCGAGTGAATACAATGCTTGGCTCTCCTCCAAGGATAGGTGGTTCGATCCCGGGGCCCAGCTGTAAATGGGTACCTAACTTTACAAGATGCGGGAGTGAAGGCGATCTAGTGCAGTGCTTCCTGGTGTAATGAAGGTTTGGCATACAGCGTACTATATCCTCACAGCCCCTAAAAGACAGATATATCCATGGGACACAAACACATACAGTATAGTTATGTGTATAAACTCCAGACACTTTCTACACTGATGCAAAAACAATCCCAGTACAATTTGTAGAGACTTTTATCCCCGGTTACTGGGATGGAAACTCAGGAGAATTCTGTATAGAGATGGAACAGAGGAACGAAGGAAAGGGGAGGCTGGCGAACCTTGAAATAGCAAACATTTGAGTGAGGGAGGAATGACACCTGAGGGACGTAAGACTGGAGGAGGTAAGACTGGGTGAGGTAAGACTGGAGGAGGTAAGACTGGGTGAGGTAAGACTGGAGGAGGTAAGACTGGAGGAGGTAAGATTGGGTGAGGTAAGACTGGGTGAGGTAAGACTGGAGGAGGTAAGACTGGAGGAGGTAAGACTGGGTGAGGTAAGACTGGAGGAGGTAAGACTGGAGGAGGTAAGACTGGGTGAGGTAAGACTGGAGGAGGTAAGACTGGAGGAGGTAAGAGAACTCAATAACGTTTACTACTGAGACTCAGAAACGTTTCCACTGACACGTAATGGAGCAGAGAAACGTTTAACGAAACTAATAAACGCTTTTCATATCAAGAAACGTGAACTTCTCTGGGGTGTGAGGGGAAGAACTGACTGACAAGAATCAACATACATATATAGTTCAATACTAGATAGTTCCTCCTGAGTGTAGACTTATGATATGATAAAAAAAATGTAAAAAGGTGTAAAAAAGTAAAAAGAAAAAAGTTTGTACATATTTTTTCGTTAAGACAATTTTTTTTAATTGCAGTGACCTTGATGTGACCCGAATGACCTTTAAAAACTTACGTAAATAATAGTGATTTTGACCTCTAACCTAACCTAACCTAACCAAGCCTAGCCAAACCTAGCCTAACCTAACCTAACCAAGCCTAGCCTAGCCTAACCTAACCTAACCTAACCTAGCCTAACCAAACCTAGCCTAACCAAACCTAACCTAACCATATGACCTCTCCTATGACCTGTTTTAAGTAAGTACCATAACCCGTAACCTGTGACCTGCCAAGAGACCCATGAGTAGTGATGATGGAAGGTTCCAGCCATCATATAAATGTACGGCAGACTGTGTTGACAAGTTCCGGGTTAACACACACACACACACACACACACACACACACACCTACATCGTGTGTGTATAGTATATATGTTTGTGTGTGTTTCCATATGTGAGTGTATATGTATATGTGTGTATGTTACAGGTATAATATGACATATATATATACAGGAACCCACAGCTACACCTGACTGTATAATAATTCACCCTAAGCCTGTATAATCTTGAAACGTGTATAACTATCACACTAATACATACACCCCTATAATTATCATACCTGTAAACCTGTATAATTATCATACCTGTAACCCTGTCTAATTATCACACCTGTACCCTGTCCAATAATCATACCTGTAACCCTGCATAATTATCACACCTGTACCCTGTCTAATCATACACACAGGCCACACTGCACTCCATTACGAGACACTACACACACACACACACACACACACACACACACACACACACACACACCTGTAATATAACCCTGACCTGAGCCGCTCCTGTGATAATGGACGATAAATCAGGGTTATACTCCGCTGAATTATTTACACCATCACATATACGGCGGAAAAATCTTTATCGTTCCCCATTTTTTTTCCCCTGAAACTCGAGACAAAAATATTTATATTTGGGGGAAAAAAGTTTAAGTTAGTGAATAGATACGAGTGTTATCTATTAATTATCCATTATCTATCTACTACCTGTTACCTACTATTTACTTTTATTCTTACGTCAGAGGTCAGTAGGACGTAAGTATTTTACGTTTGTGATCTATGACTTTTGAAGAGTAATAATAATAATAATAATAATAATAATAATAATAATAACATTACTAACAACACCACCAACCACAAAATAATACTAACAACAATAACAACTAACAACCAACAACACACTAGCACTGTCATGCCCTCGTGCCAATGCCACCTCAACCTGTCATGCCCTAGTGCCAATGCCACCTCAACCTACCTGTGTGGCATCAGGTATAAGTTTACTTAGCATAAAGGTCACCTGAAGTTATAATCTATACCAGAATAATCGGTAACAGGTGTTTTAACTCTTGTGTAAATATTGGTAGTCAATAATCGTCTCTTACAGGTAAAACATTAATTAAACCTTGGGGGGTCTTGGTTAAAAATTTAAACCTCGATAAAAGGTCTTGAGTTATTAGTTAGTTACTTTAAAGGTGATAATGATAATGATAATAATAATAATAATAATAATAATAATAATAATAATAATATGGTATTCAGGACGCGTCATTACTGTAAGTCACACACACACACACACACACACACACACACACACACACACACACACACACACACCTCTCAATAACTGTATTTCCCTCATTTGCCTCCAATTTTCCTATTCAACTACAGTAACTCACTTCTTATTTCTATTATTCCAATCATTTCCTTTTTGTACTTCCTATTTCTCTAACTCCCTATTTATTCCCTATTTCCCTAACTTCCTATTTCTATTTCCTATTAACTCGGTAAAGGAGACTTAAATCAGGGTAAATATTGTATCGATTAGCACCAAGACGAGTGATTTAGGTGACCTTGTCTATGGGTGGCTGTGGGTGGGTGTGGTGTTACTGGGTGGTGTTGCTGGGTGGCTATGGGTGGTGTTGCTGGGTGGCTATGGGTGGTGTTACTGGATGGCTATGGGTGGTGTTGCTGGGTGGCTATGGGTGGTGTTACTGGGTGGCTATGGGTGGTGTTGCTGGGTGGCTATGGGTGGTGTTACTGGGTGGCTATGGGTGGCTGTGATGTTGCTGGGCGGCTGCGGGTGGCGTCATTGGGTGGTTCAGCAGGTCAAGGCTCAAGGGGTCGGCATAAGTTATTGATAGCCTTTGGTAGCGCGGGCGACGGGTGGGGGGTGGGGGGTGGTGGAATGCTGTTGGCGTGAGGGAAGTGAGGTGGAAGGGTGAGGGAAGGGGGGGGAGGGAGAGAGACTGTGAGAGGTGAGGGAAGGGGGGGAGGGGAGAGGGAGAGAAACTGTGAGAGGTGAGGGAAGGGGGGGAGGGGAGAGGGAGAGAAACTGTGAGAGGTGAGGGAAGGGGGGGGAGGGGAGAGGGAGAGAAACTGTGAGAGGTGAGGGAAGGGGGGGGGAGGGGAGAGGGAGAGAAACTGTGAGAGGTGAGGGAAGGGGGGGGGGGAGGGAAGAGGGAGAGAAACTGTGAGAGGTGAGGGAAGGGAGGGGAGAGGGAGAGAAACTGTGAGAGGTGAGGGAAGGGGGGGGGAGGGAAGAGGGAGAGAAACTGTGAGAGGTGAGGGAAGGGGGATGAGGGTAGAGGGAGAGCAACGGTGAGAGGTGAGGGAGAGTAATGGTTGATAACGGGTGAAGAAGGGATGGAAGTAAGGGGTGAGGGAGAGAAAGGAGGAAGAGGAAAGAGGTGGAAGGATAACAGGGAAGAGAGATAGATGGATTAATATAAGGATAGAAGGAGCTAGGAAGGCCGAGAATTATAATGGCCATCATCATCATCATCATCAACAAAATCATTATCATACAGCCAGGTACAGTCATCAGTTATCTGTACAAACACCTGTATAAAGCCACACACACACACACACACACACACACACACACACACACACACACACACACACAGCCCAGCTCAGACACATCGGATCAAACGAAAATGAAATGGAATCCAAAACCTCCTTGACTTACTAAGAGTGTGAGAAAGACAATCCAATCCTCCCTCCCCACCCCAGCCGAACCTTACCTGATAGTCGCATTGGTGTTCACTTTCCTTAATCAGATCATTCGTATGTCTCTCGCTCTCTCTCTGTCTCTCTCGTTCTCTAACACTCTCTCTCTCTCTCTCTCTCTCTTTCTGGCTATTATCTCAGATTATTCTTCACCCAGAAGTTATTGACCTCCCCTATACCTCTGGCACCTCAATTACCGAGAGTGTATGCAGGTGAATGTGATGAGCGCCATTACTCCAGGTGTGATCAGGTATGCCCGTCTCCAATACACCAACTCATTAAGGGATTGTTGGCTCAAAATACTGGGTGAAAAAAGTAGTTGACCACATGAAGATTAGCCCCCCCCTCTCTCCTAGCTTATTTTACCTGATTATTTAATACCTTAATGTTATTTGAGGTGGTGAGGTTAGGTTGAGAGGTTTAGGTTAGGTTAAACCAGGTTAGCGTTGTGGTGGTTAATCTCAAGGTGAATTAGCAACGGGGGACTAATCCTCGCACTAATCCTCAGATGATCCGAATAAAAGCGTGTTAATATTCCTCAACAATAAGACGATTAAACAGCTTTTTTACACCGTCATCAACAACAAGTGTTTACCAGGACCAGAATCCCATTGTAACTGTTTTCTAATAATCTATACCTCAGATAAGGAACACGCTAAGCTTATTCTCGCTCAAGCTTAGTTTATCACTTAGTCTTAATACTCTCTCTCACGCTTCGTTTATCACTCAGTCTTAATAAAGACATAAAGCTTAGTCTCTCGCTCAAGCTTAGTTTATCACCCAGTCTTAATATTCTCGCTTAAGCTTCATTTATCACTCAGTCTTAATAAACACACTAAGCTTATTCTCTCTCTCAAGCTTAGTTTATAGCTCAGTCTTAAATGGTCTGTATCCACCAGTTCTTACGCCCTTCTTCCTCTGCGATGTGAGAGCTTAAAAACTTGTTACTTGTTCTGCCAGGCGGTGCTTCATTAGTCGTTCCATTAGATGCTCCAACAGGTGCTTCATGACGTGGTTCAACTGCCTTAATCTTAATAATTTACAACAACAAAAACAGACAGACTAATCATCGTTGAATATCTTTTACCGCTGCAGTGGTTAAAGTCTTTCAGTACTTAACCAAAGTCTTACCTTTTAAACACGAGACAAATCCTTCTTATTCTTTTAATTCGTCAATATATTCCATGTCTCTATTAATGGTCGTATTAATATACATAGTTGCTTCAATAACCAGGTAGGAACACTGAAGCACCACAAATAAGAGGTGTTTCGTTTCAAGTAATTAACAGTCTCCAGGTATACCTTCCCTAACTGCAGGTCACCAATTGGTATCTTCCTCTATACATCATTCTCATTATCTCTCATTATCTCTCATTTCCTTTCAGTTTCTGTCTTGTTTGTGTTTTTTGATATTTCCATCTTTTCTAATCTCTTACGTGTGTTGGAGGCTCGTCACAGCACTCGATCGGATATGAGTTTTATTTACTATTCTTTCATCATAAAAAAAACACAAACACGCACACACGGCCGATGAGGAGAAGAAGAAGAAGAACAAGAAGAAGGAGGAGTAGGAGGAGAAGGAGGAGTAGGAGGAGAAGGAGAACTAGGTCAGAGGAGTCGGGCAGTAAATCAGCCAACATTAAGACAGTTTCCGGCCAGGAGTTAAGATATCGAGCCTCTGTATCAACACCCCTGATCAATGGTGACCTTGTGGGGGTGGGGGAGAGGAGGGGGGAGGGAGAGAGGAGGGGGGAACACTTCAACTATTAATATCTCCCTCCTCTTCCCCCATCAACGAAAATGGAGCCCCCAATAAAATAATAAAATAAACAAAAACCCCAAAAAGATCGAATAAAAGACCCCTTCTACCCCATAAAAGACCCCTTATACCCCATAAGACCCCCCTCTACCTCATAAAAGACCCCCCCCCCCCAAAAAAAAAAACATGACCCATCCCTTACAAACATTATCCATCCGTCATGTCAGCTGGTTACATTAAGGTAAATCAATATTTTTATTTGTTTGTAATACCGAAAAATTATCACACAAACCATAACGTTCCACCACAGTCATATTTCTCTCACTTTTTTTTTTTTAACTCCATCAATCAAGGTGTCATGCCCAGACGTGAGGGTTGGCGACCACGGCAGCCCACACACTCTTCAAAACATTTTCTGACTGTCTTTACCAATCATCCAAAATTTGCATCTCTCTGAGGCCCCTAAAGCTTTTAATTTTATTCAACCATGTCAGTCTCTGCTTTCCCCTGCCAATATTTCCCCAAGTTAAAACCCGGGCCATAACTGTACACCATTTACCCTCGGAAAATCTTGAAAATCGAACTAAAACTTGACATAATTGACATAAAACTGCATATTTTTTTTAATTCTATCTGCCAAGTCATTCACAGAAGTCACAGAAAGGAAATATTTAACAATTGTCGGACAAACGGACGTACAACTGAAACTAGTGAGAGTATATAATGTCATAGTGAAGGAGAGGAAGGTATTGTAAGCCAGTAAACGTTTGTGGATGGTGTTAACATGAGTTCAAAGACCCCCCCCCCCCCCAAGGCCTTAAAGGTGGTGTGCAGGTGAGGTGAGGGAGACGACGTCTGAGATTAACTTAAGGTCGAACACAGACAACCACGTTAAATAGTAATAACCAATAATAAATATGGAAATAAAGATAACAAGTACAACGACTGATACTACTACTACTACTACTACTACAGTGTAACTCACCAGCCAGTAAGTCTCAGTACAGGACTTTCCAAACACATACAATTAATCTTACGAAGAAAACAAAAGAAATACAGTATAACAAAATAGACAGTAACAAAAAAATAATTATATCCTTATTATAATAGTTATTTGTTTTCACTTTATATTTTCGTCTTATTTATCTCCCCGTGGTTGAGGGCATGATGGCACCAAGGGAAGTAAAATATAGAGTATCGTGAGCTGCATCCGGTGGGGGACAAATAGTGTGTCCCTGGCGAGGCGTGTGGAGGAGGGCCGGGGGTCACAGCTCTCGTGTATACAGTACTGCATTAAAGCCCTGTCCTCCCCCTCCGTGTATACAGCGTTAAGACCTCATGCTGGAGCTCCCACTCTCCCTCAGATGTTGGGAGGTAAGTTGCTCACCACCCGGAGCTAAGAAACAGACAAGTGAAGGTGGTGGTGGGTACACCAACTGTACTGTACCAGGTCAACATGTAACTCTTCGCTGTACATAACTCTACTGTGTGTTTCACGGTACCTCTTGTGACTGTAATGCTACAACAACAACAATAATGAATACAAATATCACCTACCTTCTTTACACATGAACTATGATTAATAATGGTTGCCCCTCGTGTAACGAGGATGGCCGGCCCAAGGGCCACCTAGGCGTGAATATGTTTAAGGTGTAGAAGTTGTCGCCAACACAACAATCATACCCTGAGTTAACGAGTTGCATGACCCAGTGTCGAGGAATAGCCCGAGAAGACCGAACAACTCGCCAACTGCACTGGCTAACCATTACCCAGGATCACGATCCGCAAATCGATTAACAACCAGGTCCCTAATTACTGTTGGGTAGACAGAGGCAAATGGCGTAAAGAAACTTGCCCATAGTCTCACCCTGCCCGGGGATCGAACCCGGGTGCACTTGCTTGCGAGATGAGCATGCTGACCATTACAATTTTAAAGATGAAAAGCTAAAAGTTGGTAGGGAGGTGCGGGCAGCCTAGGGGATGGTCGTGTCCCTCAACCCGGACGAAGCCGGGTAACTCACCCAGTAATTTCATAAAATGTAACAAAACACAGACGACCTTCAACAGGGAAACCTTTACAAAAGAGGATGTACAACAGCTCTTCCTCCTCCAGGTATATTTTGGTTGTTGCCTTAACTCAACCACGACGTTCTTGTACCCCGCCGTCACCCCTGGGGTAGTCAACACACCTTACCTGTGTTCTACTGGCCAGGTACACCACCAGGTAGTGCTCCTCCAGTCCACGCTTTACTGACCAAAACTCTGCGCTGCGCTCCTTAATTAGGGCAGTCTCAGATGTTTCATATCCAAATGGCACTGTACCTGAGGCACTGGCACCAACCTGAAGCTTCTCCGTGAACCTCTGGCACTACGAGAAACCTTAACTTGAATTCCAAACACTAAACTTCAACAGTGTAATGTGTGTTGTTCATATCGAGACTTCCCGTGGTGCCAGAGACTGTTAGTGCCAGCGCCTTACCTACAGTGCCAATAAGAGGTGGAACATCTACATGTTATGGTGTTACTATAAACGAAGAACAGTGCCATTATAAAAGATATTGTGGCACTATGTGAAGCTTGGGTACAGTGGGTGATTTTCTCCTGGGCAAAACATTAGCCATTCAGAGGTTCCTCACTACTGGGACCTGACGTCGTGATCTGTCCTCATTCTGGGAGATGTGTGTTTGTGTGTGTGTGTGTGTGTGTGTGTGTGTGTGTGTAAGATGAAGCACCACCACACTCCGGAAAATCAACTTATCATCACAAATCAATAAACATCAGACGAAGGAACAAAACACACAACATACCCGGGTAGTACCATACACACACACACACACACACACTCATTAGCCCCCGTTACCACCACACACACACACACACATTAAGCCTGGATAACGCCCCCCCCCCCCCCCCCCACACACATTAGCCCCCGGTACCACACACACACACATTAAGCCTGGATAACGACCCCCCCCCCCCCACACACACACTCATTAGCCCCCGTTACCACTACACACACACACACACACACACAAATAATCAACAAGAACAGAGCCTATAACAGTGAGAGAGGCAGTTGAAATATCGCTCGTTATCCAGTCACCAAACAAAACTTTATGGAAACCCAATACATTTACGTGACTTATCTTTTATTCCGACTCATGAAGCCTTCAAGCTGGTATAATGGACCGATATATGGTTATTATCGGTGGTGAGGGGTGGGTGGGGGTGGGTGGTGGGTGGGGGTGGGGGTGGGTGGTGGGTGGGGGTGGGGGTGGGTAGGGGGGGCTCCATCCTGGCCCACTGGAGGGGGAGATGGAGAAGAGATGTTGCCAAGACCTGTTGCAGCCTCTCACCTCCTAATATTGTCTTGTGCTCCGTAACGCGGGAGTGATACTGTCTGTCTGTCTGTCTGTCTGTCTCTGTCTGTCTGTGTGTTGTTTGGGATTTTTCTCTTTTTATCTTACTGATGTGTGTGTGTGTGTGTGTGTGTGTGTGTGTGTGAATTCAAGCAGAACACTTCAAGAGAGAGAGAGGTGAGGGGAGGCTGAGCATGAAGACCTGTTTCAACACCTCACAGTATTAACAAAGGAACATTAAATGGCGGACAGACGACAGCATTAAACACACATCAGTAACGCAGGTGTGTCCGGCTGAGGGTTGTCCGCAATCACCTAATTAATACAACCTGACGAGACAAATTACAGGTACAACATAATAATGGTTGCCCCTCGTGTAACGATGGTGGCCAGCCCAAGGGCCACCTAGGCGTGAATTTGTTTAAGGTGTAGAAGCTGTCGCCAACACAACAACCACACCCTGAGTTAACGAGTTGTATGACCCAGTGTCAAGGAATAGTCTGAGAAGACCGGACAACTCGCCAACTGCACTGGCTAACCAATACCCCGGAACACGATCCGCTAATCGATACACATCCAGGTTTCCAATGACACACACACACACACACACACAGGTAAAGGACTCTCATTCTTTCCCATGACTCTAGTAATTAAAACGAAATTAACCTCATATATTAAAGGTAAAATCCTTATGGTTATTTTCGCCCAGGTAACTAGACCTTACCTGAGTGCGTGTTTACCGTTTATCCTCCTTCAATTCTCTGTCAGTCTTAATAAATAAATTCCAATACCTTTAACAATCTAATTACTCAGGTAATATTTTTAATATAAGTTTAAACAAGTTAATTTATCAGGTAATGTTTATGGATAAGTTGTAATGATTTTAATTATCTAAGTTCTCTGGTAATTTTTATTATTTTGTTTCTATAACAACTAACTAATACAATTTCCAGTAATATAATTGAATTAAACTCCTGGGCTAAACTCTCTCTCTCTCTCGGATAAAATAGCTTGGGGCCACACACACACACACACACACACACACACACACACACACACACACACACACACACACAAAGTTTACTTACAATTAAAAATTAAACAAAACTTATAAAGAAAATCCAGAGTACAAAGATGAATTAATTAAAAACAACAAGAAAATAGAAAATATGTAAGAAGAAAAGTAAAGGAGAAAAAAATACAGATACACCATACTAGAATGAGGGAGGAGAGGGAAAGGTGAGAAGAATGGGAAGAGGAAGAAAGGGCAATAATGAGGTAAAAATGAATAAAACAGATGAAGGGAAACACAGCCACTTCCCTTCCTCTCCCCTCATAAATATATTGACTTTATCTCATGTTATTACGACACTCATGACAAGTTTATTATGAGTGGGATATGACACCGGCTACTACTAGGCGTGAGCTGAGGATTAGTGTCATGTGCTTGTGACACTTAAATACTACGTGGTGTGGTATTAAATTTCTGAGAAGCCTGACACCGAGCACGGAGGGAGATGGTATTTGGTTTCAGGTGGCTTCGCTGTGACACCTGACACTGTCTCGTGCAGGTTACAGGTGGCCTCGCTGTAACACCTGACACTTGACACTGTCTCGTGCAGGGTACAGGTGGCCTCGCTGTGACACCTGACACTTGACACTGTCTCGTGCAGGTTACAGGTGGCCTCGCTGTGACACCTGACACTTGATACTGTCTCGTGCAGGTTACAGGTGGCCTCGCTGTGACACTTGACACTGTCTCGTGCAGGGTACAGGTGGCCTCGTCGCTGTGACACCTGACACTGTCTCGCGCAGGGTACAGGTGGCCTCGTCGCTGTGACACCTGACACTGTCTCGTGCAGGGTACAGGTGGCCTCGTCGCTGTGACACCTGACACTGTCTCGCGCAGGTTACAGGTGGCCTCGCTATGACACCTGACACTGTCTCGCGCAGGATATATGTGGCCTAGGAGATGTAAACAGAGAAACCAGATACCAGATGAACAACAATGTTATAGAGAAATCCGACTGTGAGAAAGATTTGGGAGTAATGATAAGTAGGAATCTTAAACCAAGTCAACAATGTGTATTTGCTCGAAACAAGGCTAACAAAGTACTTGGGTTCATACAAGACTAGCGAGGTCATCCTAAAACTATATCTTGCGTTTGTGAGACCTCACTTGGATTATGCAGTTCAGTTCTGGTCACCGTACTACAGAATGGAAATAGAATCCCTAGAGAGCATACAGAGGAGGATGACAAGACTAATCCCGGGCATTAGGAACCCTGAGTACAGAGACAGGTTAAACCATCATAATTTGCACTCCCTCGAGAGACGTAGAGTGAGGAGCGATATGATCGAGGTGTATAAATGGAAGTCAGGGCTAAACAAAGGTGATATAACAAAGGTACTCAAATTATCCAACCAGGAGCGAACACGTAGGAATGGTTTTAAATAGACAAATTTAGATTTAGGCGCGAAATAAGTAAACATTGGTTTGGAAATAGAGTAGTGGATGAGTGGAACATGTTACCAAACATCATCATTAACTCGAACACGCTGGACAGCTTCAAACATAGGTTGGACGGATATATGAGCAATAGGGGTTGGGTGTAAACGGGACTGTCCAGTATGAGCTAATAGGCCCGCTGCAATTTCCTCCATTCTTATGTTCTTATGTGGCCTCACTGTGACACCCGACACCTGACACTGAACACAATACTTACCCCAGACTGTGGCCGACCCCTCATCCTACACACCAAACAGGCGACCGGCAGCACCTACCTGTAAGACAACACAAGAAAAACACACATTAATACACACATATAATATATTCTCCTAATAGTGACACAACAAACATCATGACGCTAGATGACTCATTAACATATCGAGTTATTTTTGTCCATACCAAACATAATACAATATAAAAATGAAATAGACTATAATCATGAACTATATCCTAAGACATGATATAGATTTTAAGGTATTTCCACTAAGTCCCTTGATTCTTTATAAAAGACATTACACATTTCACTAATATCTTTGGTTTAATACATTCCATTACATTCCTTGATCCATAATATATATTCCCTCAAAGTTCTCCCACACGTTATAAACTTTCTCCATCAAGTTCCCTGACAGATTTCCGACATCAAGACACACACAACTAAACGGAAACTCAGACAAAACAACAACAACAACAACAAAAACAACAACAACACAACAACAACAACGCAAAACAAAAAGTTGCCCTAAATACTTCAACTCTTTAACACAGTGAGGTTAACTGGCACACACACACACACACACACACACACACACACACACACACACACACACACACACACACACTCTATACAACATAACACTAACTGATAAACTTCCATAAACCCTAACGCACTTTAATACCACAAACTCCCTTAAGTCTTCAATAACCACTAAACTCTATCTTTTACACCAATGATAAATATTTCCTTTAACAAGAGTCTGTTTGAGTAAGACAGTAGTGAAAGTCCTCTTGTTTAGTCGCCGAAAAGTTGAAGAAAAAAAAATGCTTTGTAATTTCGTTTATAAAAACATATTCTAGATAGGTAAGGTAAGGTAAGGTAAGGTAAGGTAAGGTAAGGTAAGGTAAGGTAAGGTAAGGTAAGGGAAGGGAAGGTAAGGGAAGGGAAGGGAAAGTAAGGTAAGGTACAAGGTTAAGGTGAGGGAAGGTAAGGTAAGGTACAAGGTTAAGGTAAGGTAAGGTGAGGTAAGGTGAGGTAAGGGAAGGTGAGGTAAGGGAAGGTGAGGTAAGGGAAGGTGAGGTAAGGGAAGGTAAGGTAAGGTGAGGTGAGGTAAGGTGAGGTAAGGGAAGGTGAGGTAAGGGAAGGTGAGGTAAGGTACAAGGTTAAGGTAAGGTGAGGTGAGGTAAGGTGAGGTAAGGGAAGGTGAGGTAAGGGAAGGTAAGGGAAGGGAAGGTAAGGTAAGGTAAGGTGAGGTAAGGGAAGGGAAGGTAAGGGAAGGGAAGGTACAAGGTTAAGGTAAGGTAAGGTAAGGTGAGGTAAGGGAAGGTAAGGTAAGGGAAGGTAAGGGAAGGGAAGGTACAAGGTTAAGGTAAGGTAAGGTAAGGTGAGGTAAGGGAAGGTAGGGTAGGTTAAGGTAAGGTGAAGTAAGGGAAGGTAAGGTAAGGTAAGGTAAGGTGAGGTAAGGTAAGGTAAGGTAAGGTAAGGTACAAGGTTAAGGTAAGGTAAGGTAAGGTAAGGTAAGGTAAGGTAAGGTTAGGTAAGGTTAGGTAAGGTAAGGTTAGGTAAGGTAAGGTTAGGTAAGGTAAGGTTAGGTAAGGTAAGGTTAGGTTAAGGTAAGGTAAGGTAAGGTAAGGTAAGGTACAAGGTTAAGGTAAGGTAAGGTAAGGTAAGGTAAGGTACAAGGTTAAGGTAAGGTACAAAGTTAAGGTAAGGTAAGGTACAAGGTTAAGGTAAGGTAAGGTAAGGTACAAGGTTAAGGTAAGGTAAGGTAAGGTAAGGTAAGGTAGGTAAGGTTAGGTAAGGTAAGGTAAGGTAAGGTTAGGTAAGGTAAGGTAAGGTTAGGTATGGTTAGGTTTGGTACGGTACTAGGTTAAGGTGAGGTAAGGTGAGGTAAGGTAAGGTGAGGTAAGGTGAGGTAAGGTAGGTAGGTAAGGTAAGGTAGGTTAGGTAGGTAAGGTTAGGTAAGGTTAAGGTTAGGTTAGGTAAGGTAAGGTAAGGTTAGGTAAGGTAAGGTAGGTAAGGTAGGTTAGGTTAGGTAAGGTGAGGTAGGTGAGGTAAGGTAGGTAAGGTAAGGTAGGTAAGGTGAGGTAGGTGAGGTAAGGTAGGTAAGGTAAGGTAAGGTAAGGTAAGGTAGGTGTTAGGTAAGGTAGGTGTTAGGTAAGGTAAGGTAGGTGTTAGGTAAGGTAGGTGTTAGGTAAGGTAAGGTAGGTAAGGTAAGGTTAGGTAAGGTAAGGTAAGGTAAGGTACAAGGTAAGGTAAGGTAAGGTGAGGTAAGGGAAGGTAAGGTAAGGTAAGGTAAGGGAAGGGAAGGGAAGGTAAGGTAAGGTACAAGGTTAAGGTAAGGTAAGGTAAGGTAAGGTAAGGTACAAGGTAAGGTAAGGTAAGGTGAGGTAAGGTAAGGTAAGGTACAAGGTTAAGGTAAGGTAAGGTAAGGTAAGGTAAGGTAAGGTGAGGTGAGGTAAGGTAAGGTAAGGTGAGGTAAGGTAAGGTACAAGGTTAAGGTAAGGTAAGGTAAGGTAAGGTAAGGTGAGGTGAGGTAAGGTAAGGTAAGGTAAGGTAAGGTAAGGGTAAGGGAAGGGAAGGTAAGGTACAAGGTTAAGGTAAGGTAAGGTAAGGTAAGGTAAGGTAAGGTAAGGTAATCATAGCAATAAACAACCCTTTACCTGTGTCAAGTTCGTAATTAACCTCCCATAATGATCCTTTCGTGAAAAAAACACAAAAAAGTATAAATAAATGAAAGAAGAGAAATACAAAATAATAAAATCATGATAGGACGTAGAATAAACTATTATTTTTTACCTGTGAGAATAAACCGTAAAATATATAACCAATATTCAATAACCTAATGCCCATGAGAGTCGCCATATGGTGCCACATTCAGCGGCACTCTTCACTCTCCGTCCCATCAGTGCCACCTCTGTCCCAAAGCCTCAGGCCTCCACTCGCGTCTCTGTCTGTCTGTCACCCTTGAAGTCTTCACCTCTCTCTCTCTCTCTCTCTCTCTCTCTCTCTCCAGTAGCACCACCACCACTACTCACCTTCAGCCCGACCTCCTTCCTCCTTCTCTCTCTCCCTCCTTCCGTCCCTCTCTCCCTTCCTACCTCTGTACTCTCACAACCGATTTCTAATTCTCCATCCTAACACTCTAATAAACAATGAAAATAAACAAACAAACACTCTCTCAGAATGTCAGCTGACGATATCAATGACCTCTCAAGTTGCAACCGGAA
The DNA here is from genome assembly GCA_958450375.1 of Homarus gammarus. Taxonomy (NCBI): domain Eukaryota; kingdom Metazoa; phylum Arthropoda; class Malacostraca; order Decapoda; family Nephropidae; genus Homarus; species Homarus gammarus. The sequence goes on from CAUDMG010003899.1 coordinate 613,931, forward strand.
TTGTACGTGTTCCTGACCTTGTTTCTGACCTGTGACGAGTTGAGGGGGGGGGGGGGGTGTACACGTTTGTAGGTCTTGTACAGGTAGAGTCAATGAATAATGTTCACGATATATATTAAAATATACCTGTATCTCTCACTATTAAGAGGTGGAGACAAGGGTAGGAGGAGGGAGATAGGGGTAGAGGGAGGGGGAGAGGGGTAGGAGGGTAGGGGGAGGGGGAAAGGGGTAGGGAGGGTAGGAGGGCAGCAGCTACACATACACACAAGCAGAAGCACCCTCTTGGCCCTGCATATATCCACGACAGGTTAATCCCATCATGTCTACACCAGGAAGGAAGAGGCAAGAAGAGAGCTGAGAAAACTATACCGCTTTAAAGCGCTTCCTGAGAAAATAAAACACCGCCTGGTGACATCATTTATCACACCGATATTAACTTACCCAGTAGTACCTCTTCATACTATGAGCACCACACAATTATTAAAATTACAGGTGGTCCAAAATAAAGCCCCGAGATTCGTCTCAGGTGAAAGATACCCCTTCACCAGAACCACAGCCGAGATACATAGAGACCTGAGAATGAAACCCATCAACCAGCAGCTGCACACCCTGGCCAACAGAGTCTGGCAAAAGATAGAACAATCAGAGCAAGAACTCCTTCAAAGACTCCCACCAGACAACGACAACAACCATACATGGTTCCCAAAAAGTTACCAAATCTCAAAAGGTCCATTACCACCCCGATCTCTACGGCTAGGCAATAGACAACCTCCCTAGACCAGCATCCGCCAGTAGGGTCGGCGGAATATGAAATAAGGCCCTTAAAACACTCATATATGGGACAGGGTAGGATGTCTAGAGCCTGTACCGACAGACAATAACTAACCCATGACACAACCCTAACACACCAGGTGGTCAGCCCGCCTTCTCTTACCTCCTCCTAAATTTCTTCAATTTCCGAACTATAACTTCCTTCCCCCACCTCTAATCTTCTTTCACCCTCTCTATCTCTAAAAAAAAAAAAAGTAGGTAGGGAGAGTGGGAGAGGAGGGTAGGGGGAGAGGGTAGCAGGTAGGGGGAGAGGGGTAGGAGGGGAGGATTGCAGGTGGGGAGAGAGGAGTAAAGGGGTAGGGAGGAGAGGCAAGAGGTCGTAAATATCTGAGGACAGTCAATACCCTCCATAACATACCAGTAAAACGAGTCATATTAAACACATCTCATTAGGAAATACCCGACTGGAAGAACCGCGCCATGATACAGTGCCCTCCTTCCCTCCCTGCTCCTTCCTCTTTCATTCCCTCCCTGCTCCTTCCGCCTTCCTTCCCTCCCTGCTCCTTCCTCCGTTTCCCTACCCTTCCTTCTCTTGTTCCCTCCCCTCTATGTACCTCGGGTTAAATTTAGTTTATGAGAGTCTTATTCTTGTGATGATTTCATATGATTTTGTCCTACGTCTTCTCTCTCCGTTTCTCTTTCTTTTTCTCTCTCTCACTCTCCTTTTTTCATCTTCTACAACCATCACCATCTCTTCGTCAGCGCGCACACACACACACACACACGAGATATCACCGTTCTACACCCCCTCCCCCCAGGACCGTGGCGCCTCAACCTACATAATGCGATCACGGATTCATCTGCACTCATTCAATCTCGGCTCCAGGCGTTTTTATCACGGCTTTTAGCTTTTCCTTTCAGGCTTTCTGGAAGGGCACACACACACACACACACACACACACACACACACACACACACACACACACACAATACGGGTATTTTCTGTGTACAATGCAAGTAAAAAAAAATGTACCGTTATTTCAAAAACACATGGATAAAAATGGCCCCCCAAAAATATTGTGATGTGAATCTATTAAATGACTGTAAATAATGTCCAATCACTGTAAATCACCTCCGTTTTTTATATACACAACTCAAGCAAAAAAAAAAAAGAAGAAATTCAAGATCGGAAATGGGTAAAAAATCGCAAACGAACTGTGAAATGATTCTTTAAGTGATTCAGAGTGGCGTCCAATCACCGTAAACCACCCTTGGACCAATCACATCCCCTGAGGATCACCAGCACTACTGTGGATGGAGGGGGGGGGGGGAGGAGAGAGGGAGAGAGGTGAGGTGAGGGGGAGGAGACGTGATGAAGAGAGAGAGGAAGGAGGAAGGTCGCCGCGTCATCCACCCAGCCACCACTGTGAACCTCAGAGGAAGAGGAGGAGGAGGAGGAAGTGGAAGGAAAAGGAGGAGGAGGAAACTAAGTAGTAACATAAGAATTAAAGGAAAAAAAACATAGGATGAGAAAGTAGTCGAAGAGAGAGAAGGAGGAAGAAGAGAATTAGAAGAAACAAACAAAGAGAAAGATAAACAAGAACCCCAGCAGCAACAAGAGAGATAGAGGAGAAAGAAATAGAATAAACAAGGGAGGTGAGGAAAAGAGAGAGAGAGAGAGAGAGAGAGTCACCAGGAGGGAAGTGTCTAGGGATGTAAATTAAGGTGATTATGACCAACTAATAACCAAGATAATGAGGGGGGTGGGGTGGGACCAGGTGACATTAAGGTTATATACAGCGGGTGTAGTGACACAGGGGGCGGCTGAGACGAGTGTATTAATCCTTAGGTTGTACTTACCCTCAGATACACTTATGATTCTGGATACACTTATGATTCAGGATACACTTATGATTCAGGATACACTTATGATTCTGGATACACTTATGATTCTGGATACACTTATGATTCAGGATACACTTATGATTCTGGATACACTTATGATTCTGGATACACTTATGATTCAGGATACACTTATGATTCAGGATACACTTATGGTTCAGGATACACTTATGATTCAGGATACACTTATGATTCAGGATACACTTATGATTCTGGATACACTTATGGTTCTGGATACACTTATGAAGCACCATACATCTTAGGTTTACATGTTAAGTCCAGGGAGGCCACACACACACACACACACACACCATGGTCGGCAGCAGGTGAGTGAGTGAGGAACACGGACAAATTGGTCGTTCTACAGGTGAGTAACACGTACGGCTCGGGAAACTATTTCTATCGATTTTCTGACCCATTGTGCAGGTAATGGGCTTTTACCGTTCAGTCTGATGGTGGGACAAGACATAACACACTGCCATGTTGAGTGTGTGTGTGTGTGTGTGTGTGTGTGAACGGCTTCCTGAATAAATTTGAACTCTTTACTTCCTGTGTAAACACCTGGCCACTTGAACAATCTATTCTGGATCAAATGAACAAACTCCATAACACCTGAACAACCTCACCATGAACAAATAACCACCAGAGATACACACACTTCCTTGTATCATAACTTTACATACACTTCATTGTACCATAACTTTACATACACTTCCTTGTACCATAACTCTAAACACACACTTCCTTGTATCATAACTCTACACACACTTCATTGTACCATAACTCTACATACACTTCCTTGTACCATAACTCTACATACACTTCCTTGTACCATAACTCTACATACACTTCCTTGTACCATAACTCTACATACACTTCCTTGTACCATAACTCTACACACACTTCCTTGTACCATAACTCTACACATACACTTCATTGTACCATAACTCTACATACACTTCCTTGTACCATAACTCTACACATACACTTCATTGTACCATAACTCTACATACACTTCCTTGTACCATAACTCTACATACACTTCCTTGTACCATAACTCTACACACACACTTCCTTGTACCATAACTCTACACACACCTGGCCACGAGTACATCACTTTACCATTTATTTTCAGTCGACATTTAATTCCCAACTGCACACCAATTCTTTCCTCAGGGCAGTAAGTTACTCCTGGAAATAAGAATAATTTATATACCAGTTCAGATGAAGGCCATAAATTTTAGCCCAGGTCGTGGTATTGGTTTAGGCTCGTCAGTGGTAAGTGGTGTGCCTAAATATATTCTCTTATCGTTTGTTTTCAGAAATATTGTGGTTATTAATGTTGATTTTTTTTGTATTGTATTTGTTTTATCATTGTTTGTTGCTATTGTTTTTGTAATTGTTTATGTTATCATTATTATTATTTACTAGCACCATAATTAGTATTTTTATTATCGTTATTATCAATACCTTTACTAACATTATCACTATTACAGTTCTCTCCTCAGCTGTAACCCAGGAGCACACACACACACACACACACACACACACACACACACGTTACTAAAAACATGCATGTGAGTAAATTTTTTCCCATTGTCATTAATTTTCATGTCTAATTAAACTAAGATTGTCTGCATAAATTTGAAATATTCATGATTCATTTAAAGGATATGTGTGCGTCTGTCTGTCTGCCTGTCAATGTGTGTGTGTGTGTGTGTGTGTGTGTGTGTGTGTGTAGTTCAGATAGAGCAAATTAACATACTTGTGACTTAGGGAACAAATCTCTCTCCCCCCCCCCCCCCACAAAGAAGAACAAAAGAAAGAAAAAACAAAATAAAAAAAGGAACTAAAATAAGAATAAAAAACAGAAGGAAGAGAAAATAAAGAGATAATAAAATAAATAAATATTCAACAACAACAACAACAACAACAACAACAACAACCTCAACAACAACAACAACAACAACACAACCTCAACAACAACAACAACAACCTCAACAACAACAACCTCAACCACAACAACAACAACAACCTCAACAACAACAACAACAACAACCTCAACAACAACAACAACAACAACAACAACAACCTCACTACTTCACCATCATAAGCTCATGGTAAAAATCTTAAGACCATTGATTAAACCTTTGACCTCATTGTGCCTGGATAACCTTGACCTCTGACCTCCAGAAACACGATGATCTGATTTTAATGTAATAGCTAAGAGCGTTTGGCAGTTTGAGCGGCTCGTGGTGATGTGTTGTGGTGGTGATGGTGGTAGCAGAAGTGGTGTGTGATGGTGGTAGTAGAAGTGGTGTGTGGTGGTGGTAGTAGAAGTGGTGTGTGGTGGTGGTGATGGTGGTAGTAGAAGTGGTGTGTGATGGTGGTAGTAGAAGTGGTGTGTGGTGGTGGTAGTGAAGCAAGAGGCTCACCATATAGTTTTCACCTGCTGGTATTAATAAACGTTGTAGTGTATTGCCAGAATTAACTCTCAAATACAACAATATACAATACACTAAAAACACACATATGAACGTATATTTTCCTCCACACACACACATACATACGAGAGGAAGATTCGACCAACATCAGCATATATGTAAGTGTATTTTCTGTCTCTTCCTCTTCTAACTTCTGAGCGTATTTGAATATTCCTCATTTATCCCTTATTATCGTGGGCCATCTTCTGCACCCCATCCTTTATCGAATTTCCTTCCCTTTCCTACACTTCTGAATTATTATCTATCTCTATTTCTCTCTTAATTTAGTTCTAATTTTCGCTTACCACTCTCTCTCTCTCTCTCTCTCTCTCTCTCTCTCTCTCTCTCTCTCTCTCTCTTTCCTCCCTCCTCCTTTCTCTCTCTCTTTGTATTCTCTAATCTGCGTGTCATTGTCTTTCTCATTTCTTCTTCTACATATTCTTCCATTCTTCACTTTCTCTCTGTTTATCTGTTTCTTTGTCTCCAAGCTTCTGTATTTTGTTTTAGTTACTCTCTCTCTCTCTCTCTCTCTCTCTCTCTCTCTCTCTCTCTCTCTCTCCAAACATAACCAGTGTTTTAGAAGTATCTCACCTCTCCAAAACATCACCTCACCTCTCCAAAACATCACCTCACCTCTCCAAAACATCACCTCACCTCTCCAAAACATCACCTCACCTCTCCAAAACATCACCCCACCTCTCCAAAACATCACCTCACCTCTCCAAAACATCACCTCACCTCTCCAAAACATCACCTCACCTCTCCAAAACATCACCCCACCTCTCCAAAACATCACCTCACCTCTCCAAAACATAACCTCACCTCTCCAAAACATCACCTCACCTCTCCAAAACATCACTCCACCTCTCCAAAACATCACTCCACCTCTCCAAACAGTATCTCACCTCTCCAAAACAATACCTCACCTCTCCAAAACATCACCCCACCTCTCCAAAACATCACCTCACCTCTCCAAAACATCCCCAAATTCCATTAGAGACGGAACAGAGTAGCCAAGACGCATCAGAAATGAGGAGATATAATTGCAAGACCTTTTCCCTAATAACACTCATGGCTTTTTCTTTGACTGTCATATACCACAATGAGTTTCCGATTTCTTGATTAAACCTGGACAGTCGAAATGAAATTCCTCTCCATACTTGAACGTAAGTGTGGGAGTCTTCTGGGTTTAAGTGGTGGTTAAAACTGTGACCTCTTATTACGCTGCTATACTAAAACTGTGACCTCTTATTAGGGCTGCTATACTAAAACTGTGACCTCTTATTACGCTGCTATACTAAAACTGTGACCTCTTATTACGCTGCTAAACTAAACTGTGACATCTTATTACGCTGCTATACTAAAACTGTGACCTCTTATTACGCTGCTATACTAAAATTGTGACCTCTTATTACGCTGCTATACTAAAACTGTAACCTCTTATTACGCTGCTATACTAAAACTGTGACCTCTTATTACGCTGCTATACTAAAACTGTGACCTCTTATTACGCTGCTATACTAAAATTGTGACCTCTTATTACGCTGCTATACTAAAACTGTGACCTCTTATTACGCTGCTATACTAAACTGTGACCTCTTATTACGCTACTAAACTAAAACTGTGACCTCATATTACGCTGCTATACTAAAACTGTGGCCTCTTATTATGCTGCTATACTAAACTGTGACCTCTTATTACGCTGCTATACTAAAACTGTGACCTCTTATTACGCTGCTATACTAAACTGTGACCTCTTATTACGCTGCTATACTAAAACTGTGACCTCTTATTACGCTGCTAAGAAATGTGACATTTTCGGTGTACTGTAACACACACACACACACACACCTCCCAGGTAAAGGAGGTCAGTGAACCCCCCGTGGTCTTCATTACTATTGCATTTGTATATGTTGGGGCCAGGTGGTGGCAGGTAAGCCAGGCGCACCCCCCCCCCCCTTCACCCCAGTACAGCGTCAGGAATGTAATTGTATCCATCTATCTGATTTAGTCCCTTACATTGGTATATTCTGCATAACTGTCTTGTAATTTCACCGTAATCTAATACTCCACTACACGTGTCATATATACAATGCCGGATATATTGTAGCTGCACTTCAGAGCCAGACAGCCCAGCCAGTCAACCCAACCAACCCAGCCAGTTAACCAGCTAGCTAGTCAGACGTGTAACAGAAAGCAGAAATATAACCAAGTCGAGAGCAATTAGCACACCTGGGCTAGAACACCTGGAGGTAAGGCAGGGAAGACTATTATCTTATGTAATGTATAAGGAAGAATTAATTATACTAGACCAAAGATGAGCTTCAGTTTGATCGACGATGAAATATAGAATCACACACACACACACACACACACACCTCAGCAACACGGATACAACTTGCTACAACAACAGCTTTAAGCGTCCTGTACCTGGTGAACTGACCTTGTGGGGGGGGAAGGGGAGGGGGGGGGGGGGAATTTACCTGTGCCAATTAAGCCAAGTCACGATTCTCAAAAGGTTGGTTGGTTAAGTTTTTACTCCGCTGCTTAGATACGGGTGAGATTAGGACGCCTCTGTTTTAGGTAAAGTTACAACACTGGCACCATTACAACAATTACACAGAGATATTACATTAGTTAGATTAGTTCCTTGTGGGTTAGGTTACGTTAGGTTACAGATTAGGTTAAGTTGGGTTAGGTTAGGTTGGGTTAGCTTAGGTTACGTTAGGTTGGTTAGGTTGCACGACGTAAACCTGATAAGATATACAACAATGAATTATCATGAATCAGTAATAAGTCAACTAGGCGACAGACAGATGAGCTGACGCGTGACGACAGGTATAAAACGCGTCACAGTGAGATCATATCACATAACATGCTAAGAAGCCTTTAGACAACACTACAAGAACAAAACTGATAATACAGACAGCTAACACAGTGACAGGTGTGTGTGTGTGTGTGTGTGTGTGTGTGTGTGTGTGTGCCAAATACGTCTTTGTTATGGTTCTCTGATGACCTGACCCCGATCTTGACATCACCAAGAGGTCACAGAAGGTCAGTGGCCCTTCAACAGCTACACCACCCAGGGTCACATTCAGGTCAACAGTGCCGGGAAGTTTCGTCAATACTGAGTTTAAAAAGAGATAGTATCGTATAGACAGACACAGAGAGAGACAGACAGATAGGTACACACTGGTAGACAGGCACAAAAACGGACAGACAGACAGATAATAATTGTTAATACTCCACCAGCTAATATTACTAATGACAACAATAAATCACTAATAAAAATAGCAATAATAACAATAACACTAACAATAATAACAATAATAATAACACTAATAACAATAACTATAATAATAACATCAACAACCAGGCTCTAAACATCAGTAAAAGTCAAGGATAATCTACCAAACTCTATTATCAATAAATGTAAAACGTGGACAATGATTCCATGTTATTCCACACGTACAGCAATACACAGGTAAACTATATAACGCACCTGGTCTACGTATGCAAATGAGTGTAAACAGCGAAATTTATTCAAATCTAATAACGTAGGGATTTATTCTCATGAGCCAGATTAAAAATATGGTAATTATATGACGGTGAAGCTAAGTGAAATATACACTTTAGGTGAGTTTAAACCCCGTGAGGAGGAGGCTGATTAAACACTCTAAGGACGATGGTTTAAATTTTTAAGGATTATGGTTTAACCCTTTTAAGAACGCCTGTTTAACCTTTTAAGGTGAATGGTGTAACCCTTTAAGGTCTATTGTTTCACCATTTAAGACGATGCCTTAGGCGTTGCCCTCAAAGGGTTAAACCAGCATCCTTACAGCGTTCAACATCCTCAAAAGACTAAATCCTCAACGTCAAAGAAATAAACCATCATCCTTAAATAAATAAACCACCTTCCTCAGGGAATTAAACCATCTTCCTCAAAGGATTAAAACCACACATTAATTTTACCGCTTCTATCCCTTCAATATCATCAGTTCCATTCACGTCTCACCTGTACTAGCTCTTAGTATCAACACCCACAGTGCTCACCTCTGGCACACGACCACCTGAGTGTAAAAATCCCACCAAGGCGAGACTCACACCACGAGAATATGAACAAAACACAAACGCACATAAACTTAAATTACAGTCAAGAAACACACACACACACACACACACACACACACCTAGAAGCTGTTAACAACTAGCTTATATTGTACGACCTAGCCAAAATGGACATAATAGGTCATCTGTTATACTGGTAAAAGGTTACTCCACGTTTCAGAGTTACAAAAGTGAAGTCAAAGATATGCAAATGTACAGTCAACCTGTGAGAACCTCGGTCTTATTATCTCCACTGAAAAAACTAAGGTGTTCAACAAACAAGCTGATAAACGGCCTCGCCAAGTTCAAGATAGGTAACAACATTATTGACTATGTTTCTTCTTTTAAATATCTTGGTGTCTCCGTCCCTTGTACCTTACCTGCCATACAACAGCTAACCCGCCAATGCACTGACAGACTGTGTGTGTGTGTGTGTGTGTGTAGAGAATATATAACTTCTTATAGACAGATCCAAGCACACTACGTTTGAAATTGTACAACACATTAATGGCAAGATAGCTGACATATCAAAATTGTGTCCACTTTAAGCACTAGTACCTTAGTTAGCTCCCATGTATTAAACCAAACCAATCTCTCTGTACAGAAATATACAAACAATGTATTTGATATATTTTGCAACATTCAGTGCCATAATATCCTCACCACTGGGTCTGTTATACACACCCTTTGTGACCTCTACTCTGAAATCCTTTTGCACTACCGCACACATGATAAGTAATGGGTGCACAATAAACTAGCAGCTGTACGTGGTAAAATTAAACACACACACACACACACACACACACACACACACCGCAGGTCTTCCTCCCCTCCCTTCTTACTTCACCTACAGCCACTGACGTCACAAAACACTCACTTTCTGCTCAATGTGGTTCCAAAACCCGCTCCGTCCCTTCGGCATCCTGGCATCAGCGTGGTGGTGGTGATCCAAGCCCCGTGGATAGCGTGTAGCTTCAGCGTGTAAAATGGCGTTGGGAAGAGCGTTGAATGAAGCTCAGGCGAGGCCCAGTAACAACGTCAACAAGGCCCGAAGCGTCAAGGCACTCAGGCCGAGTTGACGACTAACACAACCCGAGCAGTGAAGCCCCACACAGCCGGGGGCCCTTTGATCACCCCCGCCCACACCCACACCCCCGCCCACTACCACGCTAGCGGCCAACACCCCTCACTCACATACATACACCTTGACTCACATTAAACACACACATACATACAGGCAGGCAGGCACACACACACACACACACATACAGGCAGGCACACACACACACACACACACAAAGCTTCCCCGCTGAATTAAGAAAAAGGTTATGAGATCTGACTAACACAAAAGAACCTGGTTTATTTCCCCGACTATAAATCAAACGACACAATGAAACGATATACAATAATATACCAACACTCCTTATACCACTACACTATATCTCCCCCCCCCCCCCCCCCACGCATATAACATCCCTCTTGTCTGATATATACGGTAGAACAGACAGCAAAATATTCTCTCAGAACATAATATTCCTTTCGTAATACTCAAATATATATTACACAACATACATAATAAATTTGAGTGCGAGAGAACAGCAATACACGGTGTCATAAATGTTTACAACTTATAATACAGAAGGAATATATTTTCACTACGTACATAGGTAAAGGTTATCTGAATGCTAAAACCTGAGTACAGTAAGGAGCTTATATTTCTGTACACGGTGGGTGAATCTCTCTCTCTCTCTCCTCTCTTTTCTCTTTCCTACCATCACTTTTCCTCTCTGTCCTTCCTTCTACCTCCCTCTCTCCCTCCTCAGGAATATAACAACCAATACAGCGAGAAGTAAAATCAATAACATTAACTCCCGTGGCTTTGTTAATATCACTCTTCATTACATTAACAGATACCGTAATGAAAACTATGTAATGACACTAAAGAAGCGCATAGAAAATGTCGCATTACCCATTACAGCATCGTATTACTCATTACAGCATCGCATTATTCATTACAGCATCGCATTACCCATTACAGCATCGCATTACCCATTACAGCATCGCATTACCCATTACAGTATTAAGACAGTGTGGACAGGTGTCGATAAAAGTGGTAATATTTTTTGGGGGGGGATGTCATGTCATGTCAAGTCAGCCAGTCAGGTCAATGTGTAGCTTTAAACACGAGGAAATATGACATTTTAAGATTATTATTACGAATCTGAGTCCTGGCCGTCAGACGTGACATTCTCCCTCCGTCACCTGTACAGCCAGGCCTCTCCTCTCCTCCACCACCATGCCTCTCCCCACTCCCTTACCACCACCATTAACTCCAAAAACTCGATAATGGCTTCTGGGAGGCGCTCAGTCTAACTTCTTGAAAATTTCCAACTTTTTTTTTTATCAGAATCCTTCAATAAAATATTCAAACGACGAGACTTCAATAACTCACAAAACTATAATTCCTAATTTACCAAGTCCATCAACAAGGGTGGCAGTGACCTCGGCCCAGTAACCTCGGCCCAGTGATCTTGGCCCAGTTACAGTGCTGATCTCGGCCTACATAGGATGTGAATCTTATGAAAATGAGCGACGTAACTGGTCAAGTCAAGTCAGGTCAGGTCAGGTCAAAAATACGAAATCCACTAACCATTTATCCTACATCTACCACCAAATTCTTTCAAAGCATTTTTAACCCTGGGCCACTGACAAATAAATTTATGTAACATATTATCATTTTTATACTGACCATCACTAAGGTCTATGGAACTAATTTCCCTCATCAAACTTGCTTCAGTTTTATAAGTTTCTCATCAGGTTACATTTCGTTTAGGGAATGACATTGCAGTGGTGGTGGTGTGTGGATCAGTTAGCGGATGTCATGTTATTGATCTGACCTGACCTGACCTGACCTGACCTGTGAAGATGTATTGAATAAAGACAAAAGCTAAGATGCTCCAGTGTTTCTCTTCTCCTGTGTGATATTAACTTGATTTATTATCCCGCCTATGTTTCCATTGTGGATCTACATGAAATATTAAAACAAGTTAACTTTGAAATTTGTGAATCGAAAAATGCAATAATCGTATATTAAGGACTTTTATAAAAATTGATTAATTATCTTTCCTTAAAACTGAGAAAAAAAACAACATATTTAATTCCTGACTGTTTATATAATTATTGACCTCGAGATTACCGAAGTGGGCCGACCCCAGTTATATCCCCACCAACAATAACAACAACAACAACAACCCTCCCACCACCACCACCACCACCACCAGCAGCCTCCACACGACATCTCTCACTAATAGGTAGGAGAGGAGAGGGAGGGGGGGGGGGATTGAAGGCAGGGGGAGTTGAAAAGGAGGGAGGAAGGGGGGGGGGGAGGGATTAATGACCCTGATGGCGCCCTTTGACTGAACTTCTTTAGACGACTCCTGTTGACTGAATGATCGTGTGTACATAATCATCTGGGTAAGAGAGAGAGAGAGAGATAGAGAGAGAGAGAGAGAGAGAGAGAGAGAACAAATTCACATCCAATAATTACTTTAAAAAACAAACAAGAAAATTAATAAACAAAAATAAATAAAAAAGTTAATGAACAATAAAACAAAGAAAATAAAAACAATAAAAAAAAGTCACTACCGCCTGAAAAAAATGAGAAAATAAGAAAAAAGAGAGAAAAAAGGAGATAAAAGAAAGAAAAAAAGACAAAGACTAAAACACAAACGGTGGAAGAGAATGAAGAACAGGCGACCAAAGCTGAGAGGACGAAGGCGGAAGATTAAAAAGAGACTAAAGGGGAGATAACAGAGAGAGAGAGAGAGAGAGAGAGGAGAGAGAGAGAGAGAGAGAGAGAGAGAGAGATACACTGGACGATGAACTGTGTGTGTGTGTGTGTGTGTGTGTGTATACAGAAACAAACACAAAATTAGAGCAAAAGGGAATAAATTGGATAAAAAAACGAACTAAAATAAACTTGCAATAAACAAATGGGAATGAAAAGGCGAAATGGAAGAGGGAGGAGGGGAAGATGGAGGATAAAAAGAGGAATATATGGAAATGGTGAAAGGAGTAGAGAGGGGAGAAACAAGAGAAGAGGAAGAGATAAGGCGGATGGTTGGAAGTACAGAGCATTAGAGAGAGAGAGAGAGAGAGAGAGAGAGAGAGAGAGAGAGAGAGAGAGAGAGAGAGAGAGAGAGAGAGAGAGAGAGAGAGAGAGGCTAGTGTGTGTGTGTGTGTAATATAACCTTTACAAACACACACGAACAACCTATACATAACCAAATCAAACACACACACACACACACACACACACACACACACACACATACACACACACACCAGGAAATCGTCTCTTCATAACATCCGGATACCATAAATTAATCCCCCTACGTTTACTGTATGGTCACCTAAAGCTGCTCCCAGGTGAAAATATATTACCCAGGTAAGCAAGAGCCTCAGTGCAATATTTTTTAGGCTATTTTAGAGATTCTTTTAGTCTCTTGCGTCTCTAGTGATAAGGGAAAGAGGAGAATCTACCTTACAGACATTTTAAAATCAAATGTATACAAACACAGCCTTACATATTGACATTAGGCTCACGTTGTCCTCATTCGTTGATGTGTGAGGTCAATGGTTATGGTACAGGGCAGGACAGGAGGCATTTGGGTGATCTCCACGAATATATTGTTAAGTGAGGTGTATAAATTTTTCCGAGACGTCTTGTATATGCATGTAAACAGTGGTAAATATAGCTGCTGAGGAAGGAAGGAAGGAAGGAAGGAAGGAGTTCGTTGAGGCGGGAGATATGCAGGAAGGGAAGGAAAAGGAGAGGACGACGAGGAAGATGGAGAAAGACGTGAAGAGAAGATGAGGAAATTAAGAAGAAGAAGGAGGAAAATAGGAGGGGTAAGGAGGAAGTGGATGATGGGTGGATGGGGAAGAAGTTGAGAAGAGGTTAAAGAGTGAACAGAGAAAGGAGTAGAGAGAGGAGGTGGAAGAGACTGAGGAAGGAAGAGGAGGTGGAAGAAAATGAAGAGGTTAGGTTAGGTTAGGTGTGATAAGTTTAGGTGAGGTCAGAGGATAGGTGGAGGGATAGGTAGGTGTCAGTTAGGGACAGGTCTCTCTCTCTCTCTCTCTCTCTCTCTCTCTCTCTCTCTCTCTCTCTCTCAAATCCCACCTCGATCCAAATTTCCCTCCAATTAAATTTCCCTTTCTCTTCGTTATTCCTCTCCCCCTCTTCTTCTATTTCCCTACGTTTATTCTCACATTCTTACTTCCCACTCCCCTCCTCTCTCTCTCTCTCTCTCTCCATCTCTCTCTCACACACACACGGGTTGGACAATTATGAATGCTCTGCCACACACTAGATAGATAGCGTTTCAATCACTACCAACTTCCACCTTCTTCCTCTCTTTATTCTTTCCCTTCTTCTATCTTCTTTCTCTTATTCCTACATTCTCATCTCTTTCCCAGTGTCTACATCCCCCTATCCTCCTCCTATCCCCCCCCCCCCCCCCCTTCCTCTCTTTGTTCAACTCAGCATCCTGGGAATTTTACAGCAAAGGTTAGGCAGAATTTCAATAGCTAATACTCTCTCTCTCTCTCTCTCTCTCTCTCTCTCTCTCTCTCTCTCTCTCTCTCTCGTCATGGTTTCAATCACTCTTAAGTCCAACAGACACCCTACATAAATTCACCCACCAAAGACCCTCAAAGAATTTTTACCACGAGAGAGAATAGTTCACTCTGGGTGCCTCGTCCCCAGCCCAGGTGAGTGCCATCTCTTGTACCTGTCTCGAGGAGGCACTTAGTTGAGGCACTGAGGAGGGGTAGGCACTAAGGTAGAGGAAGGGAGGGAGGCAATGAAGGAGAGGGAGTAATGTAGGAGTAAGAGCTGAATGGAGAGAGAGAGGGAGGGTGAAGCACTGAGGGAGGGGGAGGCACTGAGGGAGGGGGGGGGCACTGAGGGAGGGGGGGGGCACTGAGGGAAGGGGGGCACTGAGGGACGGGGAGGCATTTAGCGGGAGAGAGAGAGAGAGAGAGAGAGAGAGAGAGAGAGAGAGAGAGAGAGAGAGAGAGAGAGAGAGAGGCCTCAGTTCAGACACACTTTGCTTAAAACTTAAAAAGAGTATCACGTTCTTTGTGTGACAGACTGTACAACTGACACATCCTTAATTAAACTTGCTAACAGTAATGAACACATTATACACGACACATGACTCTGTTAACGCACGATTTGACACATAATCACCAAGACACAGATTTAATACATATTCTCTCAGGACAGATTTAATACATATTCTCTCAGGACAGATTTAATACATATTCTCTCAGGACAGATTTAATACATATTCTCTCAGGACAGATTTAATACATATTCTCTCAGGACAGATTTAATACATATTCTCTCAGGACAGATTTAATACATATTCTCTCAGGACAGATTTAATACATATTCTCTCAGGACAGATTTAATACATATTCTCTCAGGACAGATTTAATACATATTCTCTCAGGACAGATTTAATAACATATTCTCTCAGGACAGATTTAATACATATTCTCTCAGGACAGATTTAATACATATTCTCTCAGGTCAGATTTAATACATATTCTCTCAGGACAGATTTAATACATATTCTCTCAGGACAGATTTAATACATATTCTCTCAGGTCAGATTTTATACATATTCTCTCAGGTCAGATTTAATACATATTCTCTCAGGACAGATTTAATACATATTCTCTCAGGTCAGATTTAATACATATTCTCTCAGGACAGATTTAATACATATTCTCTCAGGACAGATTTAATACATATTCTCTCAGGTCAGATTTTATACATATTCTCTCAGGACAGCTTTAATACATATTCTCTCAGGACAGATTTCCAGTAAGACACACTATTTCTCCGGCATGAACCATCATCAACAAACACCTTCCCTGACATACAGTACATCACCTAAATTTTGTGAGGGCGCCACGTCCTCCCCTTGAGGAATAATAGCACATGGCCTTATTACAATATCCACGACAAACATTCACTCCACTGAGACACATTCTTCCGTGAGTGAGACAAGAGCTCCTTGAGACACAGCCTAAGTGATACATAGCCTTCTCTAGATACAGCACAACTGACATTATCTCGCCTTGGTGAAGAGATCTGACAGGGAGACTCAATTTATCTCACCTCTGTGTTCTCTAGGGGTTCAAGGGTGGCACAAGACTTGACACACAATATCTCTGACATGCCCCTTCCCCACACCCCCTGACATGCCCCTCCTTCCCCCACACCCCCTGACATGCCCCTCCCTCCCCCACACCCCCTGACATGCCTCTCCCTCCCCCACACCCCCTGACATGCCTCTCCCTCCCCCACACCCCCTGACATGCCCCTCCCTCCCCCACACCTCCTGACATGCCCCTCCCTCCCTCACACCTCCTGACATGCACCTCCCTCCCCCACACCCCCTGACATGCCACCTCCCTCCCCCTCACCCCCTGACATGCCCCTCCCTCCCCCACACCCCCTGACATGCCCCTCCCTCCCCCACACCCCCTGACATGCCCCTCCCTCCCCCACACCCCCTGACATGCCCCTCCCTCCCCCACACCCCCTGACATGCCCCTCCCTCCCCCACACCCCCTGACATGCCCCTCCCTCCCCCCACACCCCCTGACATGCCCCCTCCCTCCCCCACACCCCCTGACATGCCTCTCCCTCCCCCACACCCCCTGACATGCCCCTCCCTCCCCCACACCTCCTGACATGCCCCTCCCTCCCTCACACCTCCTGACATGCACCTCCCTCCCCCACACCCCCTGACATGCCCCTCCCTCCCCCACACCCCCTGACATGCCCCTCCCTCCCCCTCCCCCCCACACCCCCTGACATGCCTCTCCCTCCCCCACACCCCCTGACATGCCCCTCCCTCCCCCACACCCCTGACATGCCTCTCCCTCCCCCACACCCCCTGACATGCCTCTCCCTCCCCCACACCCCCTGACATGCCCCTCCCTCCCCCACACCTCCTGACATGCCCCTCCCTCCCTCACACCTCCTGACATGCACCTCCCTCCCCCACACCCCCTGACATGCCCCTCCCTCCCCCACACCCCCTGACATGCCCCTCCCTCCCCCACACACCCCCTGACATGCCCCTTCCCCCTTGATTGATTGATGATCCTGGTGACACAGGCGGCTCTCCCCTAGCATTTCAACACGCACTTCTGACGTTTATCCCTCAACAACAGCAACTCAATCTGACATACCCTTCTTCCTTCACACATACACACAATCCCTGTCGTTATCAATGTTCTGGCCAACTAAGACATCTCCCCCTCCTTCTCTCCTTCCCTCCCCCCTCCTTCTCTCCTTCCCTCCCCCCTCCTTCTCTCCCCTCACCTTCCCTCCTTAACGTACACAACTCTTTATAAACACAGTATTGACGATTTTGTGTGAAACAATTTGACACAACGGACGAAGGATTTTGACAACACTACCTAGACAACAGGAGTCACAGTGTTCATTATGAAATTCATCGTTCACCCTCCGTGTTGATACTATTTTGGGGCGAGCGAGTGTACACATACTAACCCTCCTACACAGACGTACACGGCATGTACACCTAATTTAGAAATATATTATCGTATTTTACAGTTGTAGTATTATATAATTTACACCTCGGTTCATTAATTAAAAGAAAGAGAAAGTTTTAAACGCCTCGAGTGTGTTGACTTATTCTCGTGAGTAAAGTGTCATTGTACTCAAGGAAAGAAATAATTGTACTCAAAGGGTTTAACTCATTGTACTTAAGAGGTTGAGTCCTCGTATTTAAAGGGTTTATGGATCTTACTCAGTTGACTGCTTTGTTGTACTCAAGGAGTTTGCATCGTACTCAACTAATCCTCTCCACACAGGTAACATAACTCACCTGCTCATTTCCACGCAGGTAACATAAGCGTTACTAATTACCTCATTATTCACAAAACAGAACGAGGTGTATGACAGTCGGTGTATAATTCAACAAGGAAAGACCCAGTATCATACACGTCGGCTCAGTAATGTAAACACACACACACACACACACACACACACACACACACACACGGGCAGAGATGAGCGTCATTACCCCTAGCCCACAACAACAGACACTCATATAAAATTATTTCCTCACACAATTTTATAAGTAACTGGTATGACAACTTTATCGCTACATTTTACTGTCACTTAACACTTTATTCAACGACACTTTTAGCCATTCTGTTTTTTTGGTGTTTTTTCTTTTTCAATTTTTCGTTTATTCATTTTGTTTATTGAACTCTGTTTCTCTTCTCAGATCTCTAGCTATGACTCAGGTTCAGTCTTCAAGTTTGTCTTACTCATCCTCAAGGTCGAGTGTTACTGAGTGCTCGAGTGTGACTGTATGTTGAGTATGACTGAGTGTTGAGTGTGATTGTTTTAGTGTTGACTGTGGCTGAGTTTTGATTACGATTGAGTGTTGAGTGTGATTGTTTGAGTGTTGAGTGTGGCTGAATTTTGAGCATGATTGAGTGTCGAGTGTGATTGTTTGAGTGTTGAGTGTGATTGTTTGAGTGTTGAGTGTGATTGTTTGAGTGTTGAGTGTGATTGTTTGAGTGTTGAGTGTGATTGTTTGAGTGTTGAGTGTGATTGTTTGAGTGTTGAATGTGACACACACACATAGGTATAAGACAGCAGACCCTCATTAACACCTGGGCTCTGGTCCGGAATCACCTGGCGAGACATGACCATCAATCAGCAGCCAACACTTACCTAACGCACTCAACACACCGCCAACACCGGGAGCTGAGAGAATGTCCTCCTTGTCTCACTCACTCACACATATACAGTATACTCACACAAACTCACACACACAGAAATACACAAAAGCACACACACACACACATACAGGTACATACATACACAAAAGCACACATACACAACCACATACACACACACACACACACACACACACACACACACACACACACTCAATTATAAAACAACACAACACATATTAATTCCTTATACCATTTCCCCAACATTTCAATGCATCACAAAATCACATATACATGAACTTTCCTTTAAATATTCTCTTCCCTTATTCCTCTAAGTTCTTTTGGTCTGGAAAAAAAATTAACCATCTTTCCATTTGTGACTGAAAAGCGTCTTGGAATTTTTTTTTATTTTTTTTTCCACAAACTTTTCCTCTTAATCATCTAATGGGTTTCAGGAGACAGGTAGGTAACTTTAGCAGCATCAATCTGGCAGTATGTGAGCTACCCCCCCCCCCCCCTTCTTTCTTTCTCTCTCTCTCTCTCTTTCTTTCTCTCTCTCTTTCTTTCTGTCTCATTGTTGCGTCACCTCTGAATACGTCCTATTAACAGAGGATGGTTTAATTACTCAAGGATGATAATTAAACCATTTAATGATGATGATTATGATGATAATAATGATAATTTAACAATATAACGGTATAAGACATTTAACATGACGGTTTAATTATTCAAAGACGTTAGTTTGATCATTTGAGGATAATTATTTTAACAAGATAACTAATTAACTAATCAACAGCCTATATATCACACACACACACACACACACACACACACACACTCTTCCTACGCAAATTGGTGAGGTGCGACTTGACCCAATTCCAGGTGTATCACAGACTTCCAAAATTAATGCCGTTTTATGGATGACCTTTGCATGGTTCCAGACAAGAGGGGCGTCCTAGAAAAATGTCCCTGCCTCCCTCACTACTCCCTGCTTGCTTCCTTCCCTGCCTGTTCCTTGCTCCCCTCCCTGCCTGTTCCTTGCTTCCCTCCCTGCCTGTTCCTTGCTTTCCTCCCTGCCTTTTCCTTGCTTTCCTCCCTGCCTTTTCCTTGCTTCCCTCCCTGCCTGTTCCTTGCTTCCCTCCCTCCCTCCCTCCAACCCCCAGTGTCTCAGGGAGTAAGCAGGGAGGGAGAGAGAAAGGCAGGGACATTTTCCTAGGACACTCTATATTTACTGAGAATTGACGCCTGATGTCAGACGGTAAATGAGTCACAGTGTCCTAATCTTTATATGTATGAGCCTTGTGTGTGTTATTATGCCCAGTGTCCAAAGATCATAGAGTTCAATGTCCAGTCTCCAAGGATTATAAACACTGTCCGCTGTCCAGATATTATTACATTATGTCCAATGTCCGAAGATTATACACAATATCCTCTGACCTAAGAATATACCATCATGTCCAATGCCCCATGTTCATACATACATACATACATACATACATACATACATTCATACATACATACATACATACAGTACATACAAGTGTCCAAAAAGTCATACGGATTATGTTTAATTTACTGTATTAAATTATAATTAAGGGTTCAGTTAAGAATTCCAGTGCAGTTCATCACCTCAGCTTACCACAAGACTATTTCCCCACACTAAAAGCTTAATAAGAAAGGATTTAGCGAATTGTTCTGTTCATCATCACAGTAATACCGCCACCACATTCTTCAGGCGAGTCAGAGAGCTTCAAAGGATTGCTAGCAGAGGCGAAATTAGCCATTCATAACGAGAAGAGGCTCAGTATTTTGTGGTTGAATGGACACTGGGGAGAACCTAATGCATGCTGACGTACTGTACTGACGGCACAAAGGAAGCGTCCCGTTATGACCTTTCCATATATAACCTCACCACACACACGCACACACACACACGCGCACACACACACACGCACACACACACACACACAAAAGAAAAAATTATTACCAAGCCGGAGAAAAATTACGAGTGATTTACAATGTATCGCCAACACAAGCGGATGGTTAATAGGATTTACGTTACACAAATCATCTTTCTATTGGCTGAATCACACGCAGCGACGAGCATAATGAGGCCTTTATACGAGATACATAAATACCGAATCAGATTACAAAGATCGTTAAGGAAGTGTAGCTACAATATCGATGCTTGGGAACATAATTTACCGGTAAATGAATAAGAAAATACTTTACGCGTTTAATATTAAGATGAATGTAAAGTAATTTTAAAATGAAAAACATCTTGGTGACGAAAAATCAATAATAATAATAATAATAATAATAATAATAATAATAATAATACTAATAACCCCTTGAGCGCGATCACTTAACTCCCCGAGTGCTACAACTTACAATATCGCACTCAAGTGGTTAAGTCATCGTACTCAAGGAGTTAAGTCATCGTATTCAAAACACTACCCATAACATGAGCTAAGAGTACCATAACGCTCTCTTAACACACTACCAGATATAAGGCGACCTTTTTATACCGACGCACGAAAAGCACTTTTAACAGATCGCTTGGCCGAGTCTCCAGCTTATGAATCATTGATGACTGCCCTGGAAACTGCTGAGTCCTGCCAAAGTGTGAAGCCATGTCATCCTTCCCGCGAATTCTGGACGAAGATTCTCCAGCACTAGGAAACATCGCCGCCGCTACATCACGGTAAATAGCGAGGAAGAGGAGGAGGAGGAGGGGGGGGGGGGGGAGGAGGAGGAGGAGGAGGAGGAGGAGGAGGAGGAGGAGGAGGAGGGGAAAGAGAAGAGTTTGGTATTATAGAAAGGATAGATTTGAAAGGTAGTTGATGAAGTAATTTTCTACCTAACGGCATCTTACTACTGTACCATTAAGCTAACCCCCCGGGGCACCCCTAGTCGACCCTGCTGTGATTAGCTGCCTTACTTTAGATGGGGAAGTGAATGTGGTCGAGTGCACTGCCTCCTGGTTTTAATGAGGCTTAATACTGTAATTTCCTGCGTTGTATCTACACTGTCCCAAACGAGCTTTCAGGCCTATGGGGTACACTTACTCTTACAAGCACTTGAGAACCTGCAGGTGTAGTTCGGTGTAGTTGCCACATTCCCAGATACTGATGCCAGAACTGATACGACAACTTCGGTAATGATTCTGCTGAACACTGAGACTTGCTCCCAAACTGCCTCTGCTCTCTCTGGGTCCGTAAACTGACCTGTATCCCTATTCACTACCTATTACCTGCCTCTAAACAGCCTATTGTTTCCTATTTCCTCACATACTGCCCCTGGTTCCTACTCCCCCCCCCCCCTATTACTTTTTCCCCAAACTGACTCCAGCTCTCGACTCGAACCTTCAGCTGGCCTGGCACTCCTGAAGTAAGCTGGAGTAGAAGGAGGAGGAGGGGACGAATCATCCCTGTGATTCGACTGCTCAACCTACGTTATTGTTCGTGACTCGTCAAATATTGTAATTCCTCCCCCCCCCCCCCTCCCTCCTCCTCCCCACCATCACCTTACTAAACGTTGCTACACTTGATGGGACGATTTCGATTTTTTTTTATTATTCTTTTTTTTTTGAGTTATCGTATCATTCCTGTTCTCTCTCTCTCTCTCTCTCTCTTTCTCTCTCTCTCTCTCTCTCTCTCAACAGGTTACTCCCACACAGTCATTCACCCTCCACACCTCGAGTCCCCCAACCTCCCTCGTCTCTTCAGAATAGTTAATATTTTTCTCTTCAGGTCTAATTACAAGCCTCATGACCCATCCACTTCACTCACATCTTTATTCCCATTAAACGCTTCCTCCTACTCCTCCTCCTCCTCTTCTTTCACCACCTCTTCCTCCCTACCCCCTCCTCTTCTCGCCAGGTGAAGGGAAGGTCTCATCACCTCCCTCCCACAGCGTCCCTTCACCTCCCAAGTCATCTATCTCCTCACCCCATCACCTTCCTTCCATCAGGTATACAAAACGTCCCTTCATTCACCTTCACCCCCCTCCCCCCTAACACATAAACAAACAAGCCAAGCGGTCGACTCATAAACTAACCAACGCTGTGTTTTATGAGTCCACACTTGCCGCCCCTCACTAAATTCTCGCCCATGACTCCTCTCTCAAAAATTCTCCCCCCCCCCACCCTGGAATGATGGTTCTCCTCCCTCGTAATTCTCTCAGGGGTTCTACTTCACGGTTGTTCGAGCGGTGGTTCGTTTAAAGAGGTCATATCACAGAAGGTTCAAATGTTGTCCACGGGGCTAGGCTGTGTGTGTGTGTGTATGTGTGTGTGTGTGTGTGTGTTAAACCCCACCTCCTCCTCCTCGTCCCCAATAGTACACGAAACACCAATTTAATTCCATCAGCCATCATTTACAACTCATCCAAACATAGTTCCCATAGTTACCCCGCCAACCAAAACAAAAACTCGGCCTTTCATTACAGTAGGTAATTGAATTAGCTAATGAATATTCAGCAAATAAAACGCTTATACTTGTTTTTATCCGATTAATACGACTTCAAAGTGGTTGGTTTGGTTAAGTTAGGTTAGGTTAGGTTCGGTTAGATTTGGTCAGGTTTGGTTTGGTTAGGTTATTTTAGGTCAGGATAGGTTATGTTAGGTTACGTTAGGTTTGGTTCTCCTGACTATTAATGAGGGATGAATGATTAGGTTGAAGAACGTGTTTGAATCCTGAACGTTTTTGGCTACTCGAAGTTTACTGAATAACGTTTTTGGCTACTGAACGTTTACTAAAGAACGCTTTTTTTAGCTACTCAACATTTTTGACTAAGTAACGTATATTACTTACATCTGGAAACACTGACTGGATAAATTACTAAAAATACTCTCTGTCAATCACCCACAACTATGTGTACGATTTCAATCTTCGACAACAGCAAGAAATACGACTTGAGTTGGCATCCGAGTGGAATTTTCTGAGTATTCCCCAAACTTCAGAGAGAGAGAGACACAAAAGAGATTGTAAGAACTTTCAAAAACTTCCGGCTCCAATTTCCACAAACAGTTTGACTGCTTACGTTTGGTGCCAATAGTTTCCTCTCTTGATGGGTAACAATGTCAGGGAGGTTCACTGTTGATATGATGATGGTGATGATGATGATGATGATGTGTGTGTGTGACTGGCTCTCCTACACAACACATTATCTGACTCAACAACAACACACACACACACACATATCAACACAGCAACACAAACCAACTCATCAATTTCAACTCAGCCAACATCACAACTATAAAAATATAAATAAACAACAACAAAAACAACAACAACAAAGAAAAAAAACACCAAACAACAACAACAAAACAACAAAACAACAACAAAGAAAAAAAACACCAAACAACAACAACAAAACAGCAACAAAAACGAAATATTTAAGATTGAAGATAAAATATTCAGTGGAGACCTTTTACCTGTACAATTAATAACTAGAAAATTACAAGCTTACACCGCAGCCTCCTTAACTCAGAGCTAAGGTAGACTACGTGGCTGGTCTGTTACCTTTCCTTTGATGATTTTATTCTATGATTTTTTCTGTCTATCTGTCTGTTTCTGTCTATCTGTCTGTTTCTGTCTCATTATTATCCTTGGTTTGTAAATCAGTCTTTCTTTCTCTGGCTATTCTTCTCTCTCTCTCTCTCTCTCTCTCTCTCTCTCTTTCACTCCAGCTCTATCTTTAAATCTTTCTTTGTCTTTAACTCTCTCCCTCTCACTCCCTCTGTCTTTAAATCTGTCTTTAAATCTCTCTCTCTCTTCTCTGTCATTAAATACAAATCTCTCTCTCTCTCTCTCTCTCTCTCTCTCTCTCTCTCTCAACACACTGCTCTCACCTGCGGTTCCCCTCACCCGTGTTTTCCCCTCACCTGAGTTTTCCCCTCACCTGTGTTTTCCCCTCACCTGTGTTTTCCCCTCACCTGTGTTTTCCCCTCACCCGTGTTTTCCCCTCACCTGTGTTTTCCCCTCACCTGTGTTTTCCCCTCACCTGTTTTTTCCCCTCACCTGTTTTTTCCCCTCACCTGTGTTTTCCCCTCACCCGTGTTTTCCCCTCACCTGTGTTTTCCCCTCACCTGTGTTTTCCCCTCACCTGCGGTTCCCCTCACCCGTGTTTTCCCCTCACCTGTGTTTTCCCCTCACCTGTGTTTTCCCCTCACCCGTGTTTTCCCCTCACCCGTGTTTTCCCCTCACCTGTGTTTTCCCCTCACCTGTGTTTTCCCCTCACCTGTATTTCCCCTCACCTGAGATATTCAAGACATTCCCCTCGTATTTATGTCTTCTTTCTTCCCAGTTCCCTCTTCCATACGCTAAGTCAATTATACCTGTCCCCTTGACGTCAGGTATAAGGGAGATGGAAGAGAAGAGAGAAAGATAGACACAAATTAAGGAAAAGGAAAGAATACAAAAAAAAACTAATAATTTAAATTTTAAAAGAAAGAATAACAAATAATGGAAAAGAAAACAGAAAGAAAATATAACAAGAGAAAGGGGAGGGGGGGAGGAGGGGGGGAGAGGAGGGGAGGGGAGGGGAGGGAAGGGGGAGGGGAGGGAAGGGGAGAGGAGGGGGGGAGAGGAGGGGAGGGGAGGGAGGGAGAGGAGGGGAGGGGAGAGGAGGGGGGGAGAGGAGAGGAGGGGAGGGGAGGGGAGGGGAGGGGGGAGGGAAGGGTTAACCATATCGCCCTAAATGTCTGGTCATCGTGAGGTTAACTTGGTATAGTGATGGATAACTTTATGATATCGGGAATGGTAACGACTTGAAGGTTACTTAACCTAAGCTAATTTAATCTAACCTAACTTAACCTCATCAAACTACACCTAACCTAACCATTCTTCTGACCTAAAAATAGTTCCAGTGATTCCCACAATTTTAAGAATAGCAACAATCTCTCTCTCTCTCTCTCTCTCTCTCACACACAAACAGCGCCTCAGCAGTTTTTAATTCGGTGAAAAACACGATTCCTACCTGTACTGTCTACGTATATTGTTTGTATACCTGTACTGTCTAGGTATATTGTTTGTATACCTGTACTGTCTAGGTATATTGTTTCTATACCTGTACTGTCTATGTATATTGTTTGTATACCTGTACTGTCTATGTATATTGTTTGTATACCTGTACTGTCTAGGTATATTGTTTCTATACCTGTACTGTCTATGTATATTGTTTGTATACCTGTACTGTCTATGTATATTGTTTGTATACCTGTACTGTCTATGTATATTGTTTGTATACCTGTACTGTCTATGTATATTGTTTGTATACCTGTACTGTCTAGGTATATTGTTTGTATACCTGTACTGTCTATATATATTGTTTGTATACCTGTACTGTCTATGTATATTGTTTGTATACCTGTACCGTCTATGTATATTGTTTGTATACCTGTACTGTCTATGTATATTGTTTGTATACCTGTACCGTCTATGTATATTGTTTGTATACCTGTACTGTCTATGTATATTGTTTGTATACCTGTACTGTCTATGTATATTGTTTGTATACCTGTACTGTCTATGTATATTGGTTTAATACCGTCAATATAAGTAATCCCCGGTATTTTCCCCGGTAAAAGAGTTTAATACCGTCAATATAAGTAATCCCCGGTATTTTCCCCGGTAAAAGAGTTTAATACCGTCAATATAAGTAATCCCCGGTATTTTCCCCGGTAAAAGAGTTTAATACCGTCAATATAAGTAATCCCCGGTATTTTCCCCGGTAAAAGAGTTTAATACCGTCAATATAAGTAATCCCCGGTATTTCCCCGGTAAAAGAGTTAATACCGTCAATATAAGTAATCCTCGGTATTTTCCCCGGTAAAAGAGTTTAATACCGTCAATATAAGTAATCCCCGGTATTTTCCCCGGTAAAAGAGTTTAATACCGTCAATATAAGTAATCCCCGGTATTTTCCCCGGTAAAAGAGTTTAATACCGTCAATATAAGTAATCCTCGGTATTTTCCCCGGTAAAAGAGTTTAATACCGTCAATATAAGTAATCCCCGGTATTTTCCCCGGTAAAAGAGTTTAATACCGTCAATATAAGTAATCCTCGGTATTTTCCCCGGTAAAAGAGTTTAATACCGTCAATATAAGTAATCCCCGGTATTTTCCCCGGTAAAAGAGCTTAAAACGTAAACTTCCCAGAATTTAAGACGACAGTCAGTGATGCTGTTATAAATGAACTTGGCATAAATTCTCGTATTTTGTGGGAGATAATGGCGGCACTCTCACTAGAAAATGCCATAATAGTTTTTTAATGTTAAGCCCGACAAAACGGAAGGGATTTTAAACCTTCATTTGCATACGAATCTCCACAACGACGGGATATTGGGGGGTGGGGGGTGGGGAGGTGTCTTGATCATCCTGTAAAAGATAAGAGACGGCAGAGGCCATAAGCGTAGTCCATCATGTGAATTTCAAGGTAATCATCCTTACATTGACGTAATAGTGATGCAACTGTGACGTAACATTGATGTAGTGATGATGTAGTAGTGATGTAACAGGAATAAGGCGTTTAGAGGAGCCTTTCACCTCATCTAACGAGTCTAACCTAACCTAACCAAGATTAACCTAAGCTAACCCAATTTAACCTACCACCTTAATCAAACTTAACCTAACCAAACCAAATAATACCTTACTTAACCTAACGTAACCTAACCTAACCAAGATTAACCAAAGCTAACCCAATTTAACCTACCACCTTAATCAAACTTAACCTAACCAAACCCAATAATACCTTACTTAACCTAACGTAACCTAACCTACACATTAGTAACAGGAGGAGGAACAGGAGGAGATGGCTACCACTCCCTTCCTCTTACCCCCCATCCTCCTCCTCTTCCTCCTCCACCTCTTCCTCCTCACCTCCTCCTCCTCTTCCTCCTCCTCCTCTTCCTCCTCCACCTCTTCCTCCTCACCTCCTCCTCCTCTTCCTCTTCCTCCATGACTGACTGCAAGAAAGACCCAGACGTCAGGGAAATGAGAATAAAAGTCTTCCGCCTGAAACAGCACAAGATGAAAGAAGAAATGAGAGGAGTAGCGAGAGGAAAATAAACGGGGAGAGAAGGAGTAAATGGGGTGATAAGGAGGAGGAGGAGGAGGAGGAAGGAAGGAAGGAAGGAAGGAAAGAAAGAAGGAAGGTAGGAGGAAGAAGAGGAGGTGGAAGAAGAGGAGGAGTAAACAGAGGAAGAAAGGAAGGAAACGAAGAGGAGGAGGAAGGAGAGGAAGGGAAGGAGGAGGAGACGGCTACACTAAAACTGTTGACCCAGAATATACTCAAACAGTGACTGGATATCATACTTAGTGACTGGATATCATACCTACTGACTGGATATTATACCTACTGACTGGATATCATAACTACTGACTGGATATCATACCTACTGACTGGATATCATAACTACTGACTGGATATCATATGAGCCTGGCGGAGCAGTTTTATGACCCTCGATTCCCAGAGTTGAGAAATAGAATATAAGCAGAAAATTTGTTACAATCAATCTCATCTTTCTACTGTGTGTGTGTGTGTGTGTGTGTGTGTGTGTGTGTGTGTGTTTCCCATCAGAGGAGAACAAGAGAGTGTAAGGAAGAAACAGTAAGTCTGGCGGGTCAAGATTAAGAACAAGCGGAACAGCACCAGCGACTGACTTACTGTGTGTTGCTGTGATTATGCTGTATCTAATAACATTCAATAACAAAGTTCTTTAACAGCACGGAATAAAAGAGCAGCTGTTACACTCGTCAACAACTGGGCGACCCAAAACATTTTAGAAACTCAACTTGGTATTATTGTTAATTTGAGAGTAGTTTATGTGTAACTACTTGCCTGATAATTACGTCGGTATCATCCACAGTAAACGGTGGATAAATACAGCACCATGCAAATTATTACACACTGGAAATGAACACTAAAGCCGAGGTAACAGGCTGACACATTACTGGGGGGGGGGGGGGGGGGGAGGACACACACACACACACACACGAGTATTCTGGAAATGTTGGGATGGTTCTGCCTACAACATTCAAGCAGTCTGGACACTTTCTAAATTAACTTAACCAAGACCAAAACAAACGCATCTCTTGACAATATTGTCCACCACGTGAAATATATTACAGCATCTCTCGACCATATTGTCCACCACGTGAAATATATTACAGCATCTCTCGACCATATTGTCCACCACGTGAAATATAAGACAAAATTTAAATAATTTAATATTTAACAACGTCTAAACCTCAATTTCCTTGCCATGTCAAGTCCCTCGGGGCAAGAAGCTGCCACACCACCGCCCGTCTCGGATTTCCTCCTTGAATTACACGAAGCGAAGTCTTGAGTGATTGGTCATAAAAAAAACAAAAACATTACATACGAGTATTTAATGGGGTTAGGTTAGGTTAGGTTAGGTTAGGTTAAGTGACCTTGTTGTCGAATATAATTAATAACATGTCATTAATGGAGTCACCTCTCCTCTCCTCCCTCACCCTCCAAGAACCACCTCTCCTCCCTCACCCTCCAAGAACAACCTCTCCTCCCTCACCCTCCAAGAACCACCTCTCCTCCCTCACCCTCCAAGAACCATCTCTCCTCCCTCACCCTCCAAGAACCACACCTCTCCTCCCTCACCCTCCAACGTAGGTCAATATACGAGTCAGTTTGATTTGTGATATTTCTTTGGTCAGGTAAGAGAGATCCTGGAGGGAGAGAGGGGCCAAGGGAGAGGGGCCAAGGGAGAGGGATCCAAGGGAGAGGGGCCAAGGGAGAGGGGCCAAGGGAGAGGGGCCAAGGGAGAGGGGCCAAGGGAGAGGGATCCAAGGGAGAGGGATCCAAGGGAGAGGGGGCCAAGGGAGAGGGGCCAAGGGAGAGGGACCAAGGGAGAGGGGCCAAGGGAGAGGGGCCAAGGGAGAGGGGCCAAGGGAGAGGGATCCAGGGAGAGGGATCCAGGGAGAGGGGCCAAGGAAGAGGGGCCAAGGGAGAGGGGCCAAGGAAGAGGGATCCAGGGAGAGGGGCCAAGGGAGAGGGGCCAAGGGAGAGGGGCCAAGGGAGAGGGGCCAAGGGAGAGGGATCCAGGCAGAGGGTCGGACCAAGGGAGAGGGACCAAGGGAGAGGGATCCAGGGAGAGGGGCCATGGGAGAGGGATCCAGGGAGAGGGACCAAGGGAGAGAACAATGTGTACCAATTAGCAGGAGTGGGTGGAGGGTGGTGAAGGTCCCAGAGACGACCGACCGCCCGCTCTCTCCTGAGGTCAGGTCATTGTAACTCCTTCACGTCTTCATCTGTGTTAATGACCAAATTACTACGTCACTACCACTATTACCACCATTTCCATCACCATCTACACTACCGCCACCACCACTACCATTACCACCACCTTCAACGCTACCGCCACCACCACCAACACTACCACCACCATCTACACGACTACCACTAACACCTTCACTACTACCAACACCACCACCACCACCATCTTCACTACTACCAACACCACCACCACCACCACCACCACCACCACCATCTTCACTACTACCAGTATCACTAAGGTTGAAAAAATCACGGTAATTTCCAGAGCAACAACTTTTCTTGGGCATTTGGGGGAAATATTCATAATACTGCAAGAAATTTATATTAAATTAAATATCATAGCCGTTGTGAAGTAACTAAAAACAGCTTATTCTTCAGTCTATTTAAAAATTTATAATAAAAACCATAAATGTTTGTAGGAATTTCTAGATCCCACACTTCACACCACAACAGACAATAAATACTAAAACACTATATCAGGTAGTTAGGTGTTTGAATTGGCCAAATAAGTAGACCAATTCCTCCTTAAAGAAGCTTATATAGGAGAAATTTATCAAAGAATACTTGCTATGGGAGACAGCCTCAGAGACCTTCCACCTCGTCTGAATTCCAAAGCCTATCATTTGTAAGGAATTTCGCCAGACTTGTCACCACTTTCTCCATATCAAGATGTATATTATGACCTGCCAATGATGATGTAACAGCCTTATACACTTCCAACTTGTTCTTCACTCAGATCTCAACCTCGGTGTTGGGGACAATAAGCAGTATAGATGGGCTTGATGCAGGAATATAAACGGCTCTATGACGGAGGTGGTGAAGGAAGATCTGCTGTTATCTTCTCCTTCAAACCACTGAAGAGACGTGGCATGTCTTGAGGGCGTTGTGTATCATCCTGGATAGTAGACACGATCGCCCCAGTGACATCAAAGGAACTACAGACATAAAATAGATCCAGAACACTCTATAGTATATACCAATAGCCTCCATGGTGACTAACTCTAGCAAGGACTCGTTCCCATCTACTAGCAAGGACTCGTTCCCATCTACCAGCAAGGACTCGTTCCCATCTACCAGCAAGGACTCGTTCCCATCTACCAGCAAGGACTCGTTCCCATCTACCAGCAAGGACTCGTTCCCATCTACCAGCAAGGACTCGTTCCCATCTACCAGCAAGGAATCGTTCCCATCTACCAGCAAGGACTCGTTTCCATCTACCAGCAAGGACTCGTTCCCATCTACCAGCAAGGACTCGTTCCCATCTACCAGCAAGGACTCGTTCCCATCTACCAAACGAGTCAACAAAAGTAACTACTCTCCTTCCCTCCTCACGCACCTCGTCTTACTGAGAAGATTTAATCATCAATTTTTACCCAATTTTTGTGTAGAAGAGAAAGAGTCCAATTCTTCCTTCACACAGTTTGACACAGATACTTGGTGATCGTCTTGGATTGTTTATAAAATGTTTCCCATAGTCATTCATTCCGCGAAAAGAACGTGATCACTCTTGTTAATCCTGTACCGAACACATTCTACTACTGTATCCTTGTTGACAAATTTATGTTATTACCATTTCAGTAACTCAGGTAATGAAAAAATAAAGATATGTTAAGACACGATCATATATGTAGCTACAGTTCCATTATCAATCTTCAGCTCAGTGCTCAGAAAGATCTACATAGCAATTACATGTATCCCAGTACTGTATGTATATAAGTATTTAACAGAGTAAATATTGGTGTGGCGATGATAAGGTGATATAAACTGTTACTGATAATTTTGATAAAGTCTTGGTTCACGTAAAGGTGTTCATTCGTATCTTATAGAGAAATGTGTGGTGTTAACTCTCGCTTCCACCTGCAGTTTCAGGACCTAAAATTCAGTAAGTTTGCACAACACTTTATTATAATTGGATGAGATATAGAGCTTGACAAATTATTAAAATTCCCAGGACTTGAAAAAAAAATCCTAAATTTTCCAGGAATGATTTCAAAATTACCGGAAACTTTCTAAAAATTTGCAACCTAACCTAACCTAACCCCCCCCTCTCTCTCTATCTTCCACTCAACACTATCTAGTTATTATGAGTCTTAACAAGTTAGGTATACAGGTATTATATACAAATCACGATACGGATATGACCCTGTTTATAATTACAACCAAAAGAAGAGCAGGTTGAGGGGGAGAAATGACCACAGTGGCGTTAAAAACAACTTATGAGAGCAGCTTGAAGAACACAACAGGTTAGGTTAGGTTAGGTTTAGGTTTAGGTTAGGGTTAGGTTAGGTTAGGGTTAGGTTAGGTTAGGGTTAGGTTAGGTTAGGTTAAGGTTAGGTTTAGGTTAGGTTAAGGTTAGGTTAGGGTTAGGTTAGGGTTAGGTTAGGTTAGGTTAGGTTAGGTTAAGGTTAGGTTTAGGTTAGGTTAGGGTTAGGTTAAGGTTTGGTTAGGGTTAGGTTAAGGTTAGGTTAGGTTAGGTTAGGTTAAGGTTAGGTTTAGGTTAGGTTAGGTGTATGAAGAAGAGTCTATGATCTCACTCCTCTATATTGAGTAATTTTAGCGTAATTCTGCCGACAATCCACACCGGGATGGATGGATAACGACAGACAGACGGATGGATAGGATAGACGGACGTACAGGTACACAGACGGATACACTGACGGATGGACAGATAGACCCACAGGTACAGACAGACAAACGGAAGGACGAAAGAACGCACAGACAGACTCACGTACGAACAGGTATAAACAAAAAAAAAAACAAACATTCTGTGCCTCCATCATCCATCGGTTCAGGAGACCACCACAAGACGAACTAACAACAACAAAGACAACAACAGCCAACAAAAACAACAACACCACCAGCAACAACAACAAACACAACAAAAATATCCCAATACGAACCAACAACAACAGAAACAACGACAAAAACAACAACAGCCAACAAAAACAACATCAGCACCAGCACCACCAACAAACACAACAAAAATATCCCAATACGAACCAACAACAACAGCAACAACAACAAAAACAACAACAGCCAACAAAAACAACAACACCACCAGCAACAACAACAAACACAACAAAAATATCCCAATACGAACCAACAACAACAGAAACAACGACAAAAACAACACCACCAGCAACAACAACATTAAAAATACCCCTTAACTCAACTGCCACTAGACACTATGTTCAGCCGTCAAAAGCCAGCCATGGGTTAACTACACAATGGGAGGGTAACGACAATGGTATCTCGAGGACATCCAAGTACCAGTTGAGACTAGGGAGCCGCCACTACCACTGAGGAGAAGAGAAAGAAAACGGGATGAGGTTAGTCTCGCTAAGAGTACTCAGGTGAACGAGAGGGAAATGGACAGGTGAAGGAGAGACAGGTGTGGGGGGAGGTATGTGAGGGAGACAGGTGTGAAGGGAGGTAAGGAGGAGGTAGGCAGGTATGAGGGGAGGTAGGAAGATAGAGAGACAGGTGTGGGGGGAGGTATGTGAGGGAGACAGGTGTGAAGGGAGGTAAGGAGGAGGTAGGCAGGTGTGAGGGGAGGTAGGAAGATAGAGAGACAGGTGTGGGGGGAGGTATGTGAGGGAGACAGGTGTGAAGGGAGGTAAGGAGGATGTAGGCAGGTATGTGAGGGAGACAGGTGTGAAGGGAGGTAAGGAGGAGGTAGGCAGGTGTGAAGGGAGGTAGGAAGATGGAGAGACAGGTGTGTAAGAGAAGAAGGAAGAGAATCAGGTGCATGGGAGAGAAGGCAAGGAAGGGAAGAGGTAGGTGTGTGTGTGTGGGAGGGGGCAGGCAGGTATGTTTTGGGAAGGAGAACATGGAAGGGAAGACAGGTGTGTGGGACGGAGACAGAGAGAGGAAGTGACAGGTGCGGCAGGGAGGGGGGGGGGGAGACAGTGTGATAGGAGAATAGTCTGAAGAAAGGGAAAAACAGATCATCAACAGACGGTGATAACGAACAGGGGAGAGAGAGAGAGAGAGAGAGAGAGAGAGAGAGAGAGAGAGAGAGAGAGAGAGAGAGAGAGAGAGAGAGAGAGAGAGAGAGAGACTCACCACAGCATAAAGATCACTTGGCCACAGGCATGAGAGGGGGTGAGGGGTCTGAGGGGGGGGGGGGGCAGTGTACTCTAGACACAGAAGGTCAAGGCCACAGCTATATCGGGTGGCCAAAGGAAGTGTCAAGGTCGAGTCGGGCGTACCGGTGGCAGTAACCAGTAGGTCAAGGCTAGCGTGAGAGGAGGACCCACGTGACTCTGCCGCTAAAAAGACCAAAATTCAGATCGATACATTCCTTGAGGGTAGTACCGGGTGGAGGGGAGGGGGGAGGGGGCGGGTGGTAGTGGACCCTCCTGTTAGTGTAGGAAGATAGTGTTAAGCCACTCGAGAGGGAGAGAGTGCGGGGAGGGGGGGGGGTGCGACGAGGGGGTGATATTAATAAATACACGAGACTCTTATATAAAAAGTAAATAAACAATGATGAAGGAAGAGCGAGCTGGCTTAAAGCATTTTACAGATGGAAATAAATATGTATATATGATATTCATAACAACAGCGGCCCTGGCATAAACAATATTTACACAAGGGGAAAAAATGTATTCAACTGGGTATTTTCCTAACTCGTGTGTGTGTGTGTGTGTGTGTGTGTGTGTGTGAGAGAGATACATCGCTTATATATTCACTCACTGTTGTTGTAATCCATCAACTTGTTTACGCACAGTAGCCGTCAGTGTCCGCCCGCCCTGAGCTACGGTAACTAACACTCACAATAACCTAACCTAATCTAACCTAACCTAACCTAACCTAACCTAAGCTAATCTAACCTAACCTAAGCTAATCTAACCTAACCTAATTTAACCTAACCTAAGCTAATCTAACCTAACCTAAGCTAATCTAACCTAACCTAATTTAACCTAAGCTAACCTAACCCAATTATTTTTTTTTAGTTCCATTACACCTGATTAATTATTGTTAATGTCCTTGAGTACGATGACTTAATCCCTTGAGTACGATGACTTAACCCCTCGAGTACGATGACCTGACCTCTTGAATACTATACTTAACTGAGTACGATGACTTAACCCCTTGAGTACGATGACTCTTGAGAGCAATATAATCTTACTCATGGAATAACTCATCGTAACGAAAGCATTATAACACCATCCTCACGAGATTGTGTCATTGTAGTTCAAGGCTTAAGAGGGGGTAGCATCGTACTCAAGGGGTTAGCATCGTACTCAAGGGGATATTATCGTAATCAAGGGGTTAGCATCGTACTCAAGGGGATAACACCGTACTCAAGGGGATATCATCGTATTCAAGGGATAACATCGTACTCAAGGGGTTGGTATCGTACTTAAAAGCTTAAGATATCAAGGAATTAGACTCGAAATCAAGGGGGATAGCATCAGACTCAAACGAATATCATTGTACTCAAGGGAATATCATTGTACTCAACATATAAACATCGTACTCAAAGGGCTAAAACATCAAAACCAAATTACCAGATTGAAAGAAAGTAAGTATTAATATCCCTTCACTTTATTGTTCATCTACAAACACATAATCTCGCTGTCTTAATGTAACTTTTTTTAGATCAACATTAGTCGCCAAGGAATTAATATAAAAAAAAACATCTTTCTAACAACAATAACAATAACAATAACAATAAAAACAATAACTCAAACACGCTTGAGTAGACGCATTATCACACCCACGAACACAAAAATAAATAAATCGTTTCACAATCACTTTAATATGAGGAAGCCAATACACACACACACACACACACACACACACTGTTATCGTCTCACCTGGCACTAATCACCCACCTGGTCTGGTTAATGAGGTCACAGGTAACGTACGGATCGTTTAGTCCACGGTGGAGTATTTTACCAATCTAGTTAGTCAACAACAGAAAGAACTTTATTTTATGTATACTTTTCTATGTTGTATGATGTTTAACTTTTCTATGTTGTATGATGTTTAACTTTTCTATGTTGTATGATGTTTAACCCCTTGAGTACGATTAATTAACTCCAGTCACCTGAACAAGGGGGAGAGACACGGGGGCTCGCGAGATAAACAAAGAAACAATACTGTAATCAAGAGGCATCCGAACAGGTAAACAAGAGACTCATATACCATAGCAGCCGTCTAAACCGGAAGTGGAGGTGTTCTGAACACACACACACACACACACACACACCTCTGTCCTGACCACCAGAGGGTCAAGACCGGGGCCACCTGGGTCAGGCTGTTGGCCCCTACCCTCAACTCCCTCTCCTAACCTCCTCCCCAACACAGTATTAGTAAGCTTTCGCATGAAATTACATTTTCGTTTCGGAAAGAGTGGAATCAGTGTTGGACAGTGAGAGCTGAGTTAACCGTCACACAGTGAGGTCCAGGAACCCACAGACCCAACAACAAGTGGCGATGTGTTAATCCGTCCACGATGGGAGGGCTGGGAACAGTCGAGTGTCGGACCTCCGCACCTGACTGTGAAACACCACAACACCACACGTCAGTGAGTGACGCCCTTGACACCAGACCACGCGGTGTCCCCATGATACTACGACGCCATGTTCTGAATGAATCGCTACACCATCTGAGGTCCCTCATAACATCATCTGTGAGTGAGTTAGTGTATCAGGAGAGGTCCTTCTGTCACCACGTGACCTCACACAGCAGGGCAAGAGAAACCAGCTCCTGCCATCCACGGTAAACAATAATTTGATTTGTGTGCTCACTGCATGTTCCTTTTCCTTTCTCTAATGAAAGCTTTTATTACCCCCCCCCCTCCCCATGTTAATGTATGTAATAAGTCATTTATGTCCATTGAAATAGTTCAGCAGCCCTCTGGCTGCTGAGCTATTTCATTAAACCGTTAATTATTATCATTACACACACACACTCCTGGGTGTAACCATAGACCACAAACTGGACTGGTAGGCCCATGTGAACAACAAAATCAAGGCAGCCTCGTACCGTCTCTACATGCTACGACGACTTAGGTCACTTGGGACGCCCACGCCAGAGCTGAGGACTACCTACAACGCCTTTATTCTCCCCAAATTAACGTACGCGTCACCAGCCTGGTCGTCTTCTCTCAACTCTACCCAACAACGTCAGCTGGAGAAGGTACAGAAAAGGGCCTGCAGAATCATGCTCGGCGCAGAATACTCGGGCTACACCAGCGCTCTCTCCACCCTGGAAATGCCATCCCTCAGTGACCTCCACCACCAAGCACTAGCAAGGTTTGGCAGTGGACTACTGCACCATCCTCGTCATCGCCACCTACTGCCACCGGCAGTCCCCCGCCCACCTCGCGCAGTCCGCCACTACAATAAAATTCAGCCCATAAGAGCCAGCACCGATAGATATAAGAATAGCACCATCCCATCTATTGTTAAAATAATTAAAAACTCCTGATTTATGTACTGTACAGCCCTGTAAATGTATCGAACACATATCATTAAGTCTAAATCACATGTAAGTTTGTATATTTTCAGCCACGGGCTGCAACTCTATAATAAACCGTTTATTATATATATATACAGTATATACACACACACACCGCAGGTCTTCCTCCCCTCCCTTCTTACTTCACCTACAGCCACTGACGTCACAAAACACTCACTTTCTGCTCAATGTGGTTCCAAAACCCGCTTCGTCCCTTCGGCATCCTGGCATCAGCGTGGTGGTGGTGATCCAGGCCCCGTGGATAGCGTGTAGCGCGTGTAAAATGGCGTTGGGAAGAGCGTTGAAAGAAGCTCAGGCGAGGCCCAGGAACAACGTCAACAAGGCCCGAAGCGTCACGGCACTCAGGCCGAGTTGACGACTAACACAACCCGAGCAGTGAAGCCCCACACAGCCGGGGGCCCTTTGATCACCCCCGCCCACACCCACACCCCCGCCCACTACCACGCTAGCGGCCAACACCCCTCACTCACATACATACACAAACACACTAGGCTTCCCCGCTAAATTAAGACACAGGTACACAGAACTCACTTACTGAAGAATCTGGTTAATTTCACAACTATAAAATAAACCAAACAAAGACACTATATACAGCAACAAAGTCCTACGGGCATACTTTATATACACAACCAACCAATTACAAGAGCTTCTACCACCTACCCCAGGGGCGTCTCCCCACACCTTTCACCTGAGAAACGT